>JADBBT010004229.1:0-10485 GCA_015711505.1 Sylvilagus bachmani | reverse complement strand
GAATGCACAGTGAGAGAGAGAGAGACAGAGAGAAAGGTCTTCCTTTGCCGTTGGTTCACCCTCCAATGGCCGCCGCGGTTGGCGCGCTGCCGCCGGCACACTGCGCTCATCCGATGGCAGGAGCCAGGTGCCAGGTGCTTCTCCTGGTCTCCCATGGGGTGCAGGGCCCAAGCACTTGGGCCATCCTCCACTGCACTCCTGGGCCACAGCAGAGAGCTGGCCTGGAAGAGGGGCAACCGGGACAGAATCCGGCACCCCGACCGGGACTAGAACCCTGTGTGCCGGCGCCGCAAGGCGGAGGATTAGCCTGTTGAGCCACGGCGCCGGCCAAATGGACATACTCTTTTGCTCCATGATTTCATCCCTCTGAATTCGTATTAATGATAACACACAAGTATACAGAGTAAGGAATATTCATGATGAAAAGGGAAAAAATGTAAGTGTCCATTATGAGGTGATGGATTAAATATGGTACAATAATTTTTTACTATCAAAATTCTTCCAATTTTTAAAAAAAGAGTATTTATTTGAAAGACAGAATGTCAGAAAGAGAGGGAGAGACAGTGAGATCTTCACCATGGTTTCATTCCTCAAACTGCTACAACAGCTGGAGTTGGGCCAGGCCAAATCCAGGAGTCAGGAGGTCAATCACAGTCCCCCACGTAGTTGGGCCATCATCTGCTGCCTCCCAAGGTGTGCATTATCAGGGAGCAGGGCAGCGAGGACTTGAACTGGCACTCAGATGTGAGAGGCTAGTATCCCAAGCTGCAGGTTAACCTGCTGAGCTCCAACACGTTTTCTTTTTAACAAGAGTCTCAGATGTCCAATAGACCGGCACTGTTAGTGAAGTGATGGACAGGGGCAATGTCCTGACAGCTGGGTGGTCGGGGGGGAGGACACTGTTGGGTGGGTGGCCTTTTCTCAGCCCCCACCTAACTCGAACAGCAGCCCACGGAGGAGGGGGCCTGGAGGCCAGGGAGCAATTCATTCCCTTTTCTCAGCTTGGAGTAAAGACTTTTTTTTCCAGAAAACATACATGTAAAGAATGAAAGTTACACTACTGTGGAACCTTAGAACAGCTGTCTTAAAGGCTTTTAAATTATCGCTTCGTGAATGTAACATGAATATTTTCATACATAATCATTTGTCAGTTACTTTATGAAATAGAAAAAATTAGCTTTTAATATCTGTATAAGGAAAATAATTAGCCAGCTTATTTAATCATTTTGAGTTACTTAATTTTAAATAAAATACCCCAAATAGAAAGATATAAAATATTTAGTAATTAGTTTTCTTGGGTTCTGCAGCCACATAATTTGAAGAGTCTACTTGTTCTGTAATTAAGAGTACATAAAACAGCAGTCCTTTCATTTTTCATCCCCAGATAGCTTTATTTATTATTATTTTTAAAAGATTTATTTTTATGTATTTTAAATATTTGAAAGGCAGAGTTACGGGAGGTGGAGAGAGAGAGAGAAAGACGGATCTTCCATCCATTGGTTCACTCCCTAAATGGTTGCAATAGCTAGAGCTGGACTGGAGCTTCTTTGGGGTCTCCCACTTGGCTGCAGGGGCCCAAGCACCTGAGCCATCTTCTGCTGCTTTCCCAGGCACATTAGCAGGGAGCTGAATCTGAAGTGGAGCAGCAGGGACTTGAACTGGTGCCTATGTGGAATGCTGGCGTTGCAGGTGGTAGCTTTACCCACTACACCACAACACTGCCTCCTTGCCCAGGTTGCTTTAGATTTGAAATCATTGTTCTCATAAAGTCAGTCTCTGGATCTGCACACTAATTAATCAGTTTCCCAACAACAGTGTTCCTACTGAGAAGCTGGATGCCTTTGTGATTTGCTTACCCTTTTTACAAAATATTTTTCCCAAGAGCAATTAATTTACATTACTCCAACCTATTTTTTTAGCCTTTACCTCCATACCTAAAATAGCGCACATTGCTACTTCTTATTTCTCAAATTTGGCTGATACCTATTGTCTCCCTTTTATGGAAGATGAGAATTTAACTCTGTCATCCTCTGCCATGTTACATAATAATCCTTTCAATTTCCTTTTTCTTCCCATATATTTAAATTATAATATCAATGGAGTAATATGCTGCATCATTATATAAATGCTACTCATTAAAACTAGTGTTAGATTACTCTTTCTTTCCTGCCCATTTTTGTCTTTCACAAGTTTACTTTGTTTTCTCATTCACTTTCTATTTACTTTTTTTTTTAAGATTTATTTTATTTATTTGAAAGACAGAGCCAAAGAGAGAGGTAGAGACAGAGAGAGGGAGGTCTTCTATCTGCAGGTCCACTCCCTAAATGGCTACAATAGCCAGAGCTGAGCTGATGGGAAGCCAGGAGCCAGGACCTTCTTAGCAGTCTCCCATTAGGTTGCAAGGGCCCAAGCACTTGGGCTATTCTCTGCTGCTTTCCCAGGCATGTTAGCAGGGAGCTGGATCTGAAGTGGGGCAGCTGGGACTCAAATCAATGCCCATAAGTGTTGCAAGCGCTTCAGGCCAGGGCTTTAACCTGCTGTGCCACAATGCCAACCACTAATTGTATACTATTAATTCAATCTCAGATCTTTTTCAGTCTTATAAGTCCATTCTTTTTCTCAAATTTTTCATTTATTGATTTTAATTGTATTTGAAAGAAGAAAGAGAGAGAGACTGATCTTCATCTGCTTGTTCACTCCCTAAATACCCACTAGAGACAGAGCTGGCAAAGCCAAAGCCAGGAACCCAGATTTCAATCCAAATATCCCCTGTGAAGCTTGGGCTACTGCTTGGAACACCCACATCCCATAATGGAGTGCTAATTCAAATCCTGGCTACTCAACTTCTGATCTAGCTTCCTGCTAATGCATCCTTGAAGACAGCCAATAATGGTTCAAGGGCTTGAGCCCTTACCACTCACATGGGAGAACTGAATTCAGTTTAAGGCTCTTGGCTTCTGTCGCAAGTATCTTGGGAAGTGAGCCAGTAGACCAAAGATCTCTTCCTTTCTATTTTTATGTTGCTCTGCCTTTCAAGTAGATGAAAATAGACAAGCATTAATAATAATAATAATAATAATAGGAAGAAGAAGAAAAAGAAGGAGGAGGAAGAGGAGGAGGAGGAGGAGGAAAGAAGAAGAAGAGTTTCTTCCCCTCCAACAGCACAGTTACCTGGCAGGCTGTGGGCACGTGAGCATCACAGACAGGCTTACATTTCCTAACCAAATTTGCAGTCAAGCCTCCTGTTTCTGTTTGTGCTTTCCTAATCACAAACTCAAGCTTGTGATTAAGTTCCTAAGTCAGCTAACACACGTATACCTCCATTCCAGTTGCTGAGACTTTGTTTTACTGTTTGCATTCTTGTTGGCTAATACCTTGTTGGATTACATCTGTTTACAAAGATTTTTAAAAAGTCTTTACCACTGTTATAAAGGAGTTTTGGTGAAGAGGGAAGTTTTTGGCAAAAAACAAAAAAAAAAACAACCAATTATTCAAAGTACCATTTTTAACTAGAAATTAGGAATATTTTAAATACTGTTTTTTTTTAATGAATACAAAACAGATGTTGAATTGGCTTAGGTGATGAACAAATCACAAATGTTCCTCTTCTCTCTCTAACTTCCTGGTGAAATGATTCAAGATTGAGCAGAATCAAACTTTTGTCTTGTTCCTGGGAACTAAAAAAGGAAACTCTTTCCTATCTTGATTTTCAAGTAATTTCCATGAAGCTGAGTCAGATGAAAGATTTGGAGGACAGAATCAAGTGTATAACTAATTGCTGAATGTTTGAGATTATCTCGTTTTGAGATGAAAGATGGCTTTTGCTTTGACAGCTTTCCATGTGTGACATGACCTTTATTTGGGAAACAATGTATATAAAGTGACATTTGTCTACATTTTAGGTTGCTGGCTACAGAAGAGCCAGTTACATAAACAGTATCAGTAAACCTGATATTTAAATATCAGGGAGTTATCTAAATAGAAGAATACTTTAAAATGACTGTAGAAAATGGAATTAAAAGTAAGTGTATGGCCAGCAGGTCAAGTCACCATTTGGTATGCCTGTATCTCATATTGGAGAGCTGGTCCAAGACTTTTTAACTCTGTTTCTGGTCCAGGTTCCTGCTAATGTGCCCAAGTAGTCAGAGGAAGATGGCCCAACTCCTTGGGCTCCCACACCCATGTGGGAGACCTGGATAGAGTTCTGGGTCCTGGTTTTGGCCTGGCCCATCTCTGGAGTGAAGCAGTATATGGAAAATCTCTTCCTGCCTTTGCCTCTGTCTCTCTTCTCTTCATCACTGTGCCATTCAAATAAATAAATCTTTTTATGAAAAAGTAAAATACATCTTCTTTAAAAATAAATAAATGATAAATTTAGGGGTGGGTGTGTGGCTGACCAGTTAAGAAGTCAGTTGGAGTGCTCACACCCTACATCACAGTTCCTGTGCCAGTTCTTGGCTAAGCTTCTGATTCCAGCTTCTTCTTAATGTAGACCCTGGGAGGCAACAGTGATGGCATAAGTAGTTAGGTCCCTGCTACCCACATGAGAGATCTGTGTTTTGTTTTGTTTGCTTGTTTTAAAGATTTATTTATTTATTTGAAAGGCAGAGTTGCATAGAGAGAGAAGGAGAGGCAGAGAGAGAGAGGTCTTCCATCCGCTGGTTCACTCCCCAGATGGCTGCAATGGCTGGAACTGTACCAATCCAAAGCCAGGAGCCAGGAGCGTCTTCCTTGGTCTCCCACGCAGTTACAGGGCCCGAGGACTTGGGCCATCTTCTACTGTTTTCCCAGGCCATAGCAGAGAGCTGGATTGGAAGTGGAGCAGCCGAGACTCGAACCAGTGCCCATATGGGATGCCGGCACTGCAGGTGGCGGCTTTACCCTCTGTGCCACAGCACAGGCCCCTGTTTTTTTTTTTTTTTTTTTAAAGATTGATTATTTATTTGAAAGGAAGAGTTACACACACAGAGAGGAGAGGCAGAGAGAGAGAGAGAGGTCTTCCATCTGCTGGTTCACTCCCCAGATGGCCACAATGGCCAGAGTTGTGCCAGTCCGAAACCAGGAGCCAGGAGCTTCTTTCTGGTCTCCCTCATGAGTGCAGAGGCCCAAGGAATTGTGCCATCTTCTACTGCTTTCCTAGGCCATAGCAGAGAGCTGGATTGGAGGTGGAACAGCCAGGATTTGAACTGGCGCCCATATGGGATGTTGGCACTCAGGCTTTACCCACTAGGCCACAGCAGTAGCCCACATGGGAGATCTGAATTGAGTTCCTGGCTCCCAGGCATTTGAAGAGTAAACTAGTAGATGGGAACTCTGTCTGCCTCTTAAGTGTGTAAGTTTATTTTTTTTTAAATTGAAATGCATGCATAGTTTTTTTTTAAGGTGTATATTTATTTGAAAGACAGATAATCAGAGAAGGTGAGATACAAAAACAGAGGGCAAGAGTGAGAACGAGAGCGAGAGCAATCCTCCATCTGCTATTTCACTTCCCAAACATCTGAAACAGCCTGAGCTAGGTCAACCTGAAATCAAGAACAAAGAACTTCATCCATGCCTCCCTTGTGGATGGCAGGAACCCAAGTCCTTGGGACATTTTCTGGCATTCTGATATGGAATGCTGCTTTCTCATGCCACAATGCCAGTCCCAATTTTTTTATAAGATTCATTTCCCATGATCTTTTTGAATACCTCTCAGATGTGTGGGTTTTTAAAAGATTTTTTACAGCAAAATAAATTTTTCTTAGAATTCTACTTCTCTTAAATTCTTTTCAATTATTTTAATTTTATTTAAAAGGCAGAGAGACAGTTTACTTCCCAAATGTCTGCAACATCCAAGATAGGCCAAGCCAGAGCCACGAGCCTGCAACTCATTTTAGGTCTCTCACGTGGGTGGCAAGGGCCCAAGTACTTGGAGCCATCATCTCCTGCCTCTTGAGGTGTGCGTTAGCAAGAAGCTGGACCAGAAGCAGAATAGCTGGTACTCCAACCAGGCACTCTGATTTGGGCTGTGAACATCCCAAGCACTGTCTTAACCACTGTGCCTTAACTGTTAGCTCAGCCAAAGGCCCACCCCTCCACATACTTTTTGAAATGCCCTTGGATATTCTATTTATTCAACTTGACAAATATTTATCGAGCATGAATTGTACACTGATTTACTCACTAGGGATAGAACAGTGAATAAAGAAACAAAAATCCCTGTTGTTCCGGAACTTAGATTGCAGTGGAAGGAGAGGCCCCATCAGTAAACATGATAAGTGTGCATGTGGTGTGTTGGACGATGATAAATGCTATGGGAAAAGAAAGTAGAGAATGGGAAGGGCTATGAGTCAGCCAGTGAGAGGGCTACCTACAACGTCATCTAGGAGAATAGAGACCCCCTCCCTGGCAATGTTCTCATTCGAGCAAAGACTTGAAGAAGGTGACAAAGGTCATAGTTAAGGTCTCAGGGGGAGGAGTGCTCCAGGCAGAGGGAACAGAAGGGCAGGTGCCCACTGTGTCAGGACTGGAGAGGAAGAGAGCAGCAGGGCATCAGGTCAGAGAGGGGCAGTGAGATGATTTTAGGAGAGGGCTTTGGAGGCTAGCTCAGGTGTCCAGTGAGAAATGACAGTGGCTTGGACCAGAGGGTAGTAATAGACATGATAGGAAGTGATCAGCTATACATGTACTTTGAAGAACTAACAAGATTTACTAGTGGGTAGAATGTGGGGTGCAAGAAAGAGAGGAATTAAAGATGATTCCAAGTGTTTCCGGTGATTTACCATATTCCAAAGATGAAAACAAACAAACAAAAACCAACACAATTTTCTGTGTTTTCTCATGCAACAGTGCATGCAAAATTACCATGAAGCAGTGTTCACTGTTTTAAGAAAAAAAGGATCGTGATTCTATACCCTAAAACTGGCTCTCTCCTAAGTGGCAATTTACCAAAGCAACCACACATTAGCTGGCTGAGAGCTAACTAATGTTAAGCAACCACAACAAACAAGGAAAGAGAAGATTTTTTTTAAGATTTATTTACTTGAAAGTCAGAGTTACACAGAGAGAGGAGAGGCACACACACACACACACACACACACACACACACACACAGGTCTTCCATCCGCTGTTCACTCCTCAGATGGCCCTGACGGCAGGAGCTGTGCCGATCTGAAGCCAGGGATCTTCTTCTGGGTCTCTCACGTGGGCACAGGGGCCCAAGGACTTGGACCATCTTCCACTGCCTTCCCAGACTATAGCAGAGAGCTGGATTGGAAGAGGAGCAGCCGGGACCTGAACCAATGCCCACATGGGAGGCCGACACTGCAGGCGGCGGCTTTAGCCTGTTTGTCACCGAGCCGCCCCGAGAGAAGAATCTAAAAAAAAAAAAAAGCTCAACATACTGTCATCTGGAACGCTGTGCTGGACCCTTGGTAGGTGGTCTTGAAAATTCTAAGAAGCGGGGCTGGTGCTGTGGTGCAGCGGGTTAAAGCCATGGCCTGGCACCAGCACCAGCATTCCATATTGGCATTGGTTTGAGTCCTGGTTGCTCCACTTCCAATCCAGCTCCCTGTTAATGCACCTGGGAAAGCAGCAGAGGATGGCCCAAGTCCTTGGGCACCTGTACCCATGTGGGAGATCCGGATGAAGCTCCTGGTCCAACTCTGGCTATTGTGGCAATCTGGGGAGTGAACCAGCAGATGATAGAACTTTCTCTCGCTCTCTCCCTCTCCCTCTCCTTCTCCCTCTCCCTCTTCTTCTCCTTCTCCCTCTTTCCCTGTCTCTCTGTAACTCTGCCATTCAAATAAAAATAATACATATTTAAAAATAAATAAATCTTTTTTTTTAAAAAACCACCTACCAAATTTGAGGCTACTGGAAATCAAAGTTTGAAGAGGATTTGGCATAATTCAGAGTTAACTTTGACACAAAGGATCTCTGTCCACCATAATACATAGGTGACCATGAACCTGACAGTTTAGCAGGTCTCCTCTATGTTATACTCTTCTGGAGCTGGGAATGCATAATTTTAGATCTTCTGGCTTTTTTATGCCCTTTCTGACCCACAAATCTGACAGTCCTTTTACTTTCCTGCATATAACCCCCTAATCTCTAGGATAAGGTCCAAGGCCATCATTATCACAGATAAGACCCTTCATGACCTATCTCTGATCACTGCAAACTCATATTCTATGATATAGATGAACACAAGAAATGAAATATAGTATATACTACAGCATAATTACTGAATTCAACTCATACCTCTGGCAGGCCTTATTACTTTCTTGGAGTGCAAGAGATGACATTTCTTCTCTTAGTTGAAGCTAATCTATAACAAAAACGACCTAGTTTCTATCAGTTTCTCTGTTCAGTCAGTTCTTGGGGACCCAAACCTGCAGATAGATACTTTTAAAAAAATTTATTTATTTATTTATTTCCTCAAGAGGCAGAAAGAGAGAGTACCCACCTACTGGTTCACTCCCTAAATGCCTGCAACAGCAGGGGCTGGGGTGGCTGGGTCCAGGCAGGCCAGGACTGGGTTGGTCCCAGGTAAGGAGCCTGGGACCCAGTCTAGAATACAGCCAAGACTGGAACCCAGGAACAGTGATATGGAATGCAGACATCCGTATTTTAGCTGCTAGGCCAAACACCCACACTCCTGAAGGAGGATTCTAAATCTGGAGCCAATGTTCCTCCTTGACCCTTGACCTTTTATATAAATGCAAGTCCAATAACTCTGACTCCTCTAACCCTCAAGATGAATTGTGTCTCAGAGGCCTTACCTTTCGAACAGTCTGTCTGCTTTGGTCAAGGCTTTCCAGCCCATTACATAGATTTTAGTAATTTACAATCTTTTTTTTTTTAAAAGATTTATATATTTATTTGAAAGGCAGAGCAACAGAGAGAAAGAGACACAGAGAGAAATCTTCCATCTGCTGGTTCACTCCCCAAATGGCCACAACAACCAGGGCTGGGCCAGGCTTAAGTGAGGAGCCAGAAACTTCTTCCAGGTCTCCCATGTAGGGGTAGGAGACCAGGGGCTTGGGCCGTCTTCTGCTGCTTTCCCAGGCGCATTAGCAGGGAACTTGATTGGAAGTGGAGCAGCCAGAACTGGAACAGGCAGTGAAAAAGGGATCAAGAGGCCCTTTTGTCCATAGTTCCCTCTGTATCTCTTTACATAAATTAAAAAAATTATTTATTTGAAAGGCAGAAAAACAGAAACAGATACACAGAGATTTTCTATCTGCTGATTTACTCACTTAATGCTGCAACAGCTGGGACTGAGCCAGGCTGAAGCCAGGAGTCTGGAACTTGGTCTTGGTGATAGGGACCTACATACTTGAGCCATCACATTTGCAGGAAGCTGTAATCAGAAGTGGAGCTGGATGCAGAACCAAACATTCTGATATGGGATGTGGGCATCCCAAGCCTAACTACTGTGGCAACTTCTACTTCTATACACATTTTTAAAATTTTTTTAAAAGATTATTTATTTTTTTAAAGCAGAGTGACAGATCTAGCATTGACTGGTTCATTATCTAAATGGCTATACAGGCGGGGTTGGGCCAGGCTGAAGTCAGGAGTAGGAACCCCATCCAGGTCTCCCACGTGGGTGGCAGGGACCCAAGCACTTGATCTATTGTTAGCTGCTTTCTCAGGCACATTAGTAGGGAGCTGGATCTGAAGCAGAACATCTGGGACTGGAACCAGCACTCCTAGGTGGGATGCAGTTTTCCCAAGCCGTGACTTAACCAGCTGTGCCACAATGCAGGCCTCACATTTTTAAATGTTTAAGTGTGCCCACCAGCATTTAAGGTCCATACAGCAAACAATATGTATGTCTAACATAATTTTTTTTAAAGATTTATTTATTTGAAAGAGAGTTACAGAGAGAGGTAGAGACAGAGAGGTCTTCCATCCGCTGATGGCTGCAACAGCTGGAGCTGCGCCTATCCGAAGCCAGGAGCCAGGAGCTTCTTACGGGTCTCCCATGTGGGTGCAGGGGCCCAAGGACTTGGGCCCTCTTCTATTGCTTTCCCAGGCCATAACAGAGAGCTGGATCAGAAGAGGAGCAGCTGGGACTAGAACTGGCGTCCATAATGGTCACCAGCGCTTCAGGCCAGGGCTTTAACCCGCTGTGCCACAGTGTCAGCCGCTAACACATAATTTACTTGTTTACCAAACTAGAGTCAAGGTCCTGATTTAGCCAAAATGTCCTAGAACATCTGTATTCAATTTCAGGGACTCTGTGCATCCCTCAAGGTATGGTTCCTGGATAAAATACAGACACCCAATTAAATCTGAATTTCAGATGAACGTGTAATTATTTTTCAGTGTTAAGTATGTCCTCTTCTGGCCGGTGCTGTGGCTCACTTGGCTGATCCTCCACCTGCGGCATGGGCACCCCGGGTTCTAGTCCCGGTTGGGACGCCGGATTCTGTCCTGGTTGCTCCTCTTCCAGTCCAGCTCTCTGCTGTGGTCTGGGGGGGGGGGGGGGGGGGGGGG
>JADBBT010004228.1:0-10486 GCA_015711505.1 Sylvilagus bachmani | reverse complement strand
TTTCCCCAGGAAGAAAACTGGTTGTAACTCCCACCCAGGCGCCCACGTGGGATAGCCACGTCCCCCATCTAAAGGATCCAATGAGTACTCTTGGTAACCTTCAAACTGGCCTATCAAACCAAAGCGCGCGAAATATGCTAATCTTGTGGTTCTTCTCTTTAAAAACTGCTGTAGACTGCCGCTCGGGGCCTCTCTCTTCTCCATTACTGAAGGGGAAGCCCATTTGCGCAAATGATTAATAAATCCTCATGTTTTTGCAAAAAAAAAAAAAAGAAATTTTTATACAGTTTCTCAGTGTAGAGTTCAGTTATTTATTCATTTAATTGACCTGGTAATTAGCTTTATCATATTCTTGTTCTTAAATTACTAATCTCTACAAAATAAAATGTATTGGACTGATTTATTCTATGTGCCGAAAACAATGAAGACAGAGTAAAAGTTGATTTATGGTTCTCCAGTCAACCGTAGTGGTATTAGAGGAAACAGATTAGGCTGGAGTGTTCCAATGCTGAAATTGGTGATTGATTAACATTGGCCTATGATATTTTGGCTCTCTGTGGGGGTACTGACAGGAAGATGTCCAAAATACAGTTGGAGTCTGCATTCAGAATACAAATATAATGTCCCAGAAACCATGGAGAGAAAGCAATAAAAATAGTAAAAATTATGGGTTTAGAATGCAAGCACAATGACAGTGGTAAAGAAAATGGGAAGAAATAGCCAGACGCATCAGAATATTCAGGGCACACATAGGGAGAAGGGCCCTGTAACGAGCAAAAGTTCAGTGACAGAAGGTGTGTATCCAATACAGGTGCATCTCTTCTTATGGAGCAAAGGCCATACGGACATGAGTAGCAAAATTGTCAAAAGTGCAGGCATTCAGGAATAGGCTAACAGACTGAGGATAGAATCTCACAGCAGCTAAATTTCTTACTTTTGAATCGATTCCCTTCATGTTTTAATAATTATGATTTCATAGGTAAAACCCAATGTCCTTAAGCTATACATTCTTCAGTCTCCTTGCTAGTGTAACATTTTTTTTTTGCCAAGAGTTTTGCCTGTGCATTAGAATTTCATATAACCTTTAAAAATATTTCCCTAATCTTCTTTGTTTTAGAAATTACTCTATATAAGCATAATTTCTCCAAATTTAATTATTCATTATCAGAATTTATACTGATTTGTCTTTATTTTTCTCTCTCCTCTGATTAAAAATATCTGAGATCATGCAATGCTCTAGATACAAAAGTAGAAATGATCACAGGTGGTGTAATGATGATGAGAACTAGCACGGAATGCATTTTCACTGAATTTGTTTTTGAAATAAATTCTAATAAACAAGATGACTAAATATTCTCTTAGTGTATGTCTGTGTGTCTCTTTCTGTGACTTTTAATTAAGTATTCCCCCCTCTGTAATTTAAACACAATCAAAAGTAACTTTAGAGCAATTAATTAGAAATAATTACAAAGAAGTCATACAACAATCCTTGGTGTATCTTGGGGGTCAGTTTTAGGATCTCTCCCTTTCTCTGTTGACACTCTCTTTAGTTAAGATACTTCTCCCTGTTTTAACACATAAATATTGATTTCGCAGAGCTTTCCTAATACAGATCTTGCCAGAGACTGTGAGAGAGAAGCTAAGCAAAAGCCTCTTTGTAGTTCTCACTTGGTGTTGCTTTCCTGCTGACTGTGTCACTGGTCTGAGGCCACGGCAGGACCTGTAATAACTTCACTTTCAACTGGCTCCTGTTTTAGCTTCTCAGATTCAGTGAGAGCATTTATGAACATAGACAAGGGTCCAATTTCATCAACACCCCTGCTGCATCAATGTCAGTGGCAAACAGAGCTGACATAAATGTCAGTTGGTTTTCCCAGGAGTCTAGCTGCAGTTTAAGGCTTCCAGCTTGGGCTGAGCTCACCCTCACTTTAAAACTAGTTCCCTTCCTGACTTGCCTCCCCTGTTGACCACCACCAGCACCACATTTGATAGAAAAGACACCACAAGAACCAGCTAACTAGCTTCCGGAACTTTTTAAAGAAACATCCTTGTAACAACAAATGAATGCATACATATATGTGTATGTATATATGTAAAGCATATATATTACACACACAAATATACTTACACACATGCAATATGATATACAATAGTTCTGCTTTGAATATTCAACTTTTATGATCTATCCAGTTTTTATTTCTAGCATTATATCTCATTTAAAATCTATGTAGATATTTAACCTGCTTATTTTTATAATTAATTAAAAATTATTTTCAAGAAAAACTACATTTCACACCAACCATTTCTTTTCACCTATTTGCTCGCATGTATAAATGATGACATCCTAAATTGTGATGACAAAACTAATAAATTAGATGATTCAGTAGACAGACTCTTCTCTACCTTCAGGAGGCTGGATTTTCATAAACATGTTAAGACTCCCTCTAAAAAGATTATTTGTGAGAAAGATATTAGACATTCAAAATTTGAAATTTAAGGTTCTGGTGGACTGAAGTGATGTTTGATCTGTGTTATTTTATTTTTAAAAGCGTTTTCCATCACTAAGTATAGCTTTCTTACAATGTTTATCTACACATTTCATTTTTTGTTTGAAAGGCAAAGAGACAGATGGAGACATGTCTTCTATTCACTGATTCACATTTTACATTTAAAGTGAACTCTAGGAGAATGTATTATAGCACAGTGGATTAAGGTGTTCTTCGAGATTCCCACAGCACAAATAGCAGAGTTTGGTATCCAGTTCGACCACGCCCTCCACCCCCAATCCAGTTCTGCTAGGACTCAGAGGCAGCCAGTCACCACATAAAGGCATGGGCCCCTGCCACCCCTGTGCAAGACCTGGATGGAATTCTAGCTTTTGCATTTGGGTTTTAGCTGCTATGGTCTTTGGAGAGTGAGCCAGAGAACAGAGGATTCTCTCTCTCTCTCTCTCTCTATGTCTGTCTCTGTCCTCTCTCCATCTCTGTCATTTTTTTACAATTAAATGAAAACAATGCACATTTAAAAATAAAATAAAAATAACTATGAACATTAAAGAAAAAATCTCTAAATAATCAAAATAAAATATAAGACTGAATAATTTATTGGTAGTATTGCAGGGTGGCTATAAGGGATAAAATAGTCAAGTTGTAAAAAATGAAAAACATACCAAATATTTTATTTCATTACTTTTCCTTACCACATTGATTTTTCAGTGTACGTGTATTTTGAAATGGGACCTCACAAAATCCAAGGAGTATGCTAGACGAGATTAAAGATGAAATATGTACCTCAGTGTTCAAAAAAACACACTGGAGAATGTTTAGGAGAAAAAGGAAACGTAAATCTTTGTCAATAAATTGGGAGAACAGAATGAAAAGCATAAAAGAAGAACAAGAGAGCTTCTCCATTCAGTCTGTCCCATGGCACATACTCGCAATCCAGGAAATGAACCACAAGCAGGCAAAGATATCAAATGATGACGATGATGATTGTGATGATGATGATAATGATGGGCAGACTATGTGTGAATTGAGTCATGACAATGATATGTCCAATCTTATAATCTTTTAGAATGAATTTCCTATCTTGTTGGTACTTAATTTAAGTTAGTTTTAAGGTGGTTTAGTGTGTCCTTTGTGTCACTATTTCTTTTACGTTTTCAAATATTATTAGTTATAAATATTTTAACATTAAGATTTTTTGATTAACAGTAATTGTACATATTGATGTGATGCAGTGTGTCATTTCAATATGTGTTTATAATGGGGACTGATCAAATTAGAATAGTTACTATTTTTCCTTTATTAACATTATTTTGGGTTGGAGCCTTGGATCTCCTCTCTTCTGTTTGCACACAAAATACATGATAACTTATTATTGGCTACACATTAATGCCCATTGTTCTGTGCAATACCAGGAACTTATGACTTCTATTTATTATTTATTATACAATTGTCTCTTCCCCATCTCTGCACACACCCCTTGCAGCCTCTAGGAATTACTATTTTCAGATGTGTTTATTCTAACTTCTGCATATGAGGGAAAACATGAAATACATGTCTTTTTGTGTCTGGCTTATTTCACTTAACATAATATTCTCTAATTCCAGGAGTTTTGTTGCAAATGGCATGATCTTATTCTTTTCATGGCTGAATAGTACTTCTTTGTATTTATATTCTGTCCTTTCTTTTTTAAAAAAAATTATTTATTTATTTTAAAGAATTACAGAAGGAGAGATAGAGAGAAGGAAAGAGAGAGAGAGAGAGAGAGAGAGACAGAGAGAGAGAGACAGAGACAGAGAGAGAGAGACAGAGAGAGAGAGAGACAGAGAGAGATCTTCCATCCACTGGTTCACTCCTTAAATGGCTGCAATGGTCCAACCTGGGTAGCCCGCAGCCAGGATCCAGGAGTTTCTCTTGGGTCTCCCACATGGGTGCAAGGGCCTAAGGACTTTGGCCATTTTCCTCTGTTTTCCCAGGTACCTTAGCAGGGAGCTGCATTGAAGTAGAACTGCCAAGAGTCAGGAGTCAAAGCATTGCCTATATGAGATGCCAGCCCTGTAAATAGAGGCTTAATTAGCTATTCCACTATGCTACCCATCCACCTTTTCATTATCCATTCATTTATTGATGGACAATGTGGTTGATCTCATTTGTGCATATTGTGAGTACTACTTCAATAAAGACTGTGGTTCAGGTATCTCTTTGTTTTGTTTTTTTAACGATTTATATGTTCATTTGGAAAAATCTGAATTACAGAGAGAGAGAGAGAGAAACGTTCCATCATCTGGTTCACTCCCCAAATAGCCAAAACTTCCAGGAATGAGCCAGGCTGAAGCCAAGACCAGAAGCTTCATCCAGGTCTCCCACATAAATGTAGAGGCTTGTCGATCCTTCGCCCGCAAAGGAATGATGCTACTCGAGGCTAATTGGTCTTTTGTAGACTTTTAATGCAAGGGTAAAAAGAGTGGCGGACAGGGAGAAGGGGGAAAGATGGCGCGCACGCTCCTTCTTCCACGGTCCGCTCATATACAGAATTCAACCAATCACAAATGGGGTATCGTCCATGCACGGAGCTCTCCAATCCAGCACTTGATCACGCTCTGTGCATGTGTCCTGGAGCTAATCAGCTGTGGAGTCACACAGTGGGCAGGGCATCAGTGCCATCTTGTTGTTTACCATGATCCTCCGCTAGATTGAAAGTTCTTCACCACTACATAAAGTCCCATCAAGATCGAAACTAAAAACATCCGCCTCGGCATACTGCTATAAGCCAACCCCAGCATGGGGGGGGGGGAGGTCCCATGGCAGGCCTATCCATGGGTCCCCACAGAGGCCCAAGGTCTTGCACCATCTTCATCTTTTTTTCCCAGGTACACTGTCAGGGAGCTATATTGGAAGTAGAGCATCCAGGACTTGAACTGGCACCCATATGGGATTCCAGCCATGTAGACTGTGGTTTAACTCACTATGCTACAGCACCAGCCAGATGTGTCTCTTTGTTATAAAAATTTCATGTCTTTTTAATATACACCCAATAGTGGGCATACTGGATCATGTAACAGTTATTTAAGAGTTAGAGAAAAAGTGAGAGAACTTCCATATGCTATTTTCCTCACCAAATGCCTGCAATAGATGGCAGTCAAAGATAGAAGCTGGGAACCAAACCCAGATTTCCCATATGGGTAATAGGAACTGAATTACTCTACCGATCACCATTGCCTCCAAAAATCTCCATTAGCAGGAAGCTGCAGTTAAAGAACCAGAGGTGAAGACTGAATCCAAGCACTCAGATTTGGCATGTGTATGTCTTAACTGGTATTTTAACTGCTAAGCCAAACATTCATCCATATCTCTAGTGTTTTCAGGAATCTTCACAGTATTTTCAACAGTGCCCAGAACGATTTACATTCCTACTTTAGCTGTTTCTAAATAAGCAATTAATATTATTTTGAATAATTTTATTGTAGGTTTTATGAACATTTCATTATAGGTTTATACACACTAATGAAGGCTACATGCCTGTCTCAGTTACTTCCAATCGAAATGCTTTACTCTTTTCTACATTTTTAAGATTTATTTATTTATTTATTGAGAGGTAGAGTTACAGAGAGATGGAGAGACAGAGAAAGGTTTTTAATCTGCTGGTTCACTCTCCAAATTGCCACAATGGCTGGAGCTGAGTTGACCTGAAGCCAGGAGCCAGGAACTTGTTCTAGGTCTCTCATGCAGGTGTAGGGACCCAAGCATTTGAGCTGTCTTCTACTGCTTTCCCAGATCATAGCAGAGAGCTGGATCAGAAGAGGAGCAACAGGATACAAAGCAGCGCCCACATGGGATGCTGATGATGCAAGTGGAGACTTAGCTCACTAGGCCACAGTGCTGGCCTCCCCTTTCTATATTTATCTTTTTTTTTTTTTTTTTTTGACAGGCAGAGTTAGACAGAGAGAAAGGTCTTCCTTCCATTGGTTCACCCCCCAAATGGCCGCTGCACCAATCCGAAGCCAGGAGCCAGGTGCTTCCTCCTGGTCTGCAGGGCCCAAGCACTTGGGCCATCCTCCACTGCCTTCCTGGACAACAGCAGAGAGCTGGACTGGATGAGGAGCAACCCGGACAGAACCGGCGCCCCAAGTGGAACTAGAAACCTGGGTGCTGGCACTGCAGGCGGAGGATTAGCCTAGTGAGCAACTGTTAGTCTTTTACACTTTCAATATCTTCTGTGCTTTGATTGACATCTTGAATGCACATAATTTAAAATTTACCTTAACAAAAGTGAATGTTTTTGGGGAAAAAGGAGTTGAATTGTAACCACTTGAAAGAATATTTTTCCCAACAGCGACATATTTATAAAGCTTTCACTAGTGCTACTTAAATTTCTTTGAATATTTTTTTTTATTTTAGACAAATTTTAAAGACAGGATGAAAAATATAACGCTGCTCTTTTGTTACGTTTAACTACATTCCTATTTGCTATATGATTTAATCACTCTGGGTGACTATAAATAAGCTTATCAGAAAATTTGGCATAAACCTGAGTATATCTGAGTCAAGGAAACAAACTTGAAAGAAGACAAGCAACAGAAATATTTACAAGTTTAATGAGGGTTTTACTATATTATTGCTAACTATCCACATGCTGCCTATGTGTTTTAAAATGTTTATTTATTTATTATTTACTTGAAAGGCTTAGCACAAGATATGGTGACAAAGATTGAGAGAGGGGGGGAAAGGAGGGTGAGAAAGAGGGAGAGCGAGTTCTTTTATCCACTAGTTCACTCCCTAAATTACTATGATAGCTAGGGCTGTGCCAGGATGAAGCCACAGACTAGGCACTCAATTCATGTTACCCATGTGGGTGGAAGGGTCTTAAGTATCTGAACCATCATCTGCTGCTTTACAGAGTGTGTAATAAATAAACCTAGAGCCAAAGTTGAATCTAGACTCCAGCTCTTGTGCTCTGATAAGAGAGGTGAGTGTTGAAAGCATGACTGAATCCATTGGGCTAAAATACCTACCCCAACTGGCTTTACAAATTGAACTCAGTTTATATTTATTTTAGAAATATGGAAAAAGGTAAGTAACATCTTCAAAGTTGGTGTCAGCATTTTGGTACAGTGGGTAAAGCCACTATCTGTGATGCCAGCATCCCATATGGGCACGGGTTCTCCACTTCTGCACCAGCTGCTCCACTTCTGATCCAGCTTGCTGCTATTGGACCAAAGACTTGGGTCCTTACCATTCACATAGGAGACTGGGTGAAGCTCCTGGCTCCTGACTTCGGCCTGGTCCAGTCCCAGATGCTGTGGCCATCTGGGGAGTGAACCAGAAAATGGAAGATTTCTCTTTCTCTGAATCCCTCCCTCTCTGTGTGTAACTCTGACTTTCAGATAAACAAATACATCTTGCTTTTAAAACAAAAGAGCACAAAGTTAATAAACATATAAGATAAGATGCCAATCTGGTTATCAACATACACATGATTCAGCAGTTGCCTTTCAATGGGCTATGGTGACCAGACATGGATATAATATTAGCCAGATTGAAGGTGGTGCTATAATCTAACTTTTTCTTTGTTGTCTATCATTGTTTTTACATATTCGGATCCCTGCTATTTTAAATTAATTTATTAACTAATGAATTTTCATTTACTTAAAGTTGAAGATAGAGTAAGATCTTCCATTTCTTGGTTCACTTCCCAAATGCCCACAACATCCAGGGCTGAGTTAAGCTGAAGCCAGGTACATACCAGGTCTCCTACATGGATACAGGAATACATGTACTGATAGCTCTAAAGTTGCATGTTAACAGGAAGTTTGGCTCTGAAATGGAGCCAGTATGTGAAGCTAGGCATATTAATATGAAATGCAGGCATCATAACTATCACAACTACTGTATCAAACACCTGTCCCACGAATCCTCCTTTAATTCTGTATTTCCAATTCATTCAAGAGAAAGTGCTACTAAATTTCTTTAATGAGCAATTTATAAGATAATATAGGGATAGCAACTTCAGATTATTTAGAATAATTGAAATTATGAACAACGTTATTCTAATAAGTACTTTAGCAAGACTCAGGATAAAAATAAGTACAAAAATAACTCTATAAAAATATTGATTTCTCCTAAAGAACATAAACTGTGTTAGAAAATGACAGGATATCCCATTCTCTTCATTGTCAATATCTAAATGGGGAGGAGTAGTTAGCTAAAAGCATGGCCAGTGGTTGTCAAAACTTCAATATGGCAAATTGCCAGTACATTTAGAATCTTGAGGGTCAAACATTAAACATCTTACTCTCCATTTCGGTAATTTAGTCCTTGTGAAAAGAAGATTGGCAGAAAGGAAAGAGAGTGAAGCACTCTGTTTGTCCAAAGAAAAATAGGTCCTAGACACTAAGTGCCCAATATTCTATCATGTTATCCTGCCAAGACCCTCCACTTTATACATAGAAAGAACCATTTTCAGGACAAAGCATAATTGAGATATTGACCTCAACCACTCTTTGATCTTAGAAACCTGCTCACTTGCTGTATAAAGCCCATGGCACCAGTTCTGCTTTGTTGTCCTTTCAGAAAAGGGAGGAAAACCAACACACACAAAAAAAAATTCTCTGGATTTTCAAAGATTTTTAGATTTTTTTTTTAAAAATTATATATAAACAGAACAGATTTCATGTATTCCTTAGGTATAAAAGCTTATAAAATATCTAGTTCATGAAAAAGGCTTAAAATATATTCTGAACTAGTGATAACACGCATTTAACATGTTTAATAGGTGTTAGAAACAATGTAAAACAACATGGAATCCACACTTGTGAAGATGTTAGCTAAATCCTTACCGTTCTCATCTCATCTCTTCCACATAAGGTAACAAAGAAAGTGTAATCCCTTTCTCATGTGGAAGGCATTAAGAAAAATTTAAAGATAGGGAACCAATCTGAAGGCATGTAGAATTTTATTTTCTACCCTGGGTTGAAGAAGTAGCATTCTGCACTATTGAAACTGGATCTATCAGTTGTTAAATATCTATTGGGTTAGAAGGAGGGAAGAAATAGCTAGTTTTTCAAAAATCATACATCTTGTCTATTTCTAGAAAACAGATTTAAGTTTAATGTACTAGCTTGAAAACTTTATTTGAGAAGAAAACTCGAAGAGAAAGTTATGTACAAATAAATCTTGCATTCTGAGACCTTAATTATTCACATTTGGAGTATTCGAAAGAGGATCCAATAAGTGGAGTGGAGTGTGTGTGTGTGTGTCTGTGTGTGTATCTTGTTGGTAGAGGAAGTGTTTAAGATCAGTGTGGTTGTGGTTAACATAAAAAAGTTGACAAAGCAAAAATGTTGTTGATTGAGATTTTGTGCCATGTGCCAAGATTGTGAATGGAATTTTACATAGAATTGTTTTTTGTTTGCTTGTTTTGCTTGTTTGTATTGAGAGCTCACAAAAGACCAATGGAAACTCTGTACGTACATCTGTTATGAATTAGAAAGCAGCCTGAGAAATTAAATATAATTTTTACAAGTGGTAGATCATTGTAATTCAAAATAATTTTTGCATTTTGAAGCCCATATTTTTCTCTGTCCACTAAAATTTCTCTACTACTTTAGTCATATACCTACATAACCTTGTAAATAGTCTAGATGCTAGAAAAATATAAATATAAAATAATAATCAAAGGAAAGAAAATTTTTTGTCTTATGATTTCTTATTGTAAAATAGAAGTAGTTATATACAATGCATCTATTTTGTCAGTGTCTGTATATAGCAGCAGTGATAATGGTGTAAGTGTAAATTATAAAATACTGAAAATTTGAATGTTTTAGATCCCAGTGGAAAGAACGGGGCCATCAAAGAAAGAGGTAACTTTCTCTGAAGGGAGGAGAGAACTTCCACTTTGACTATGACCCTGTCGGAATAAGATCGAAGTCGGCGAACCCTAGAGGCTTCCATAGCCTCAGCAACTCATGACTAGAGCCTAGGGA
>JADBBT010004227.1:0-10487 GCA_015711505.1 Sylvilagus bachmani | reverse complement strand
ACTAGTCTTGTTTGTGTGATCCCTATTACTCTTAGACCTATCAGTGTGATCAATTGTGAACTGAAATTGATCACTTGGACTAATGAGATGGCCTTGGTACATGCCACCTTGATGGGATTGTATTGGAATCCCCTGGCATGATTCTAACTCCATCATTTGGGGCAGGTCCGATTGAGCATGTCCCAAATTGTACATCTCCTCCCTCTCTTATTCTCACTCTTATATTTCACAGGGATCACTTTTCAGTTAAAATTTAAATACCTAAGAATAATTGTGTGTTAATAGAAGTCTCTTTCATTATAAGAATTTATGATGACATAAGACATATTCATAATCTATGTTGGTGAAGATGTAGATACAAGACAGTTTAAAGTGTAACATGAATTTTTTGAAACAATTCTATTCATGGGAAAGAGAGAAGCATCAAATATTTTTAAATTAGTTTTTAATTGTCATTTAAAAATATATTACTTTTGAAAATAGAACCAAATCTATGACACAGCAGACTCATAGAATGGCAGATGTCCTAAACAGCACTCTGGTCTCAGAATCATCCCTTAAGGCATTCAGGTCTGGCTGAAGAGCCCATGAGAGTATTTTAGGCATGGAAAGCTAAGACACTCTGTCAAAAAATAAAAATAAAAAAGAGGACCTAAATGAAAGATCTCTGCGAGTGAGATCCCAGTAGAAAGAATGGGCCATCAAAGAAGGAGGTACCCTTCTCTGAAGGGAAGAGAGAACTTCCACTTTGACTATGACCTTGTCTAAATAAGATCAAAGTCAGCGAACTTAAGAGACTTCCATAGCCTTGGAAACTCATGACTAGAGCTTAGAGAGATTTCTGACGCCATAAACAAGACTGTCAAATTGTTAAGTCAACAACAGGAGTCACTGTGTACTTACTCCTTATGTAGGATCTCTGTCGTTAATGTGTTGTCCAATGTGAATTAATGCTATAACTATTACTGAAACAGTATTTTTCACTTTATGTTCTGTGTGGGTGCAAACTGATGAAATCTTTACTTACTACATACTAAATCAATCTTCTGTGTATAAAGATAATTGGAAATGAATCTTGATGTGAATGGAATGGGAGAGGGAGTGGGAGATGGGAGGGTTGTGGGTGGGAGGGAAGTTATGGGGGGAGGGAATCCATTGTAATCCATAAACTGTACTTTGGAAATTATATTTACTAAATAAAAGTTTTTTTTAAAGAAAATAGAACAAAATCACTAATTCCATTACCAAAGGGTGAGATAAAAGGTTTTTATGCAAGACAATACATGGAATGCAAGACAAATTGGCTGGTGGTGTGAACCTCTGGACAATATAGAAGAAGACGGGACTCAGACAACGGCTCAGGTACTGCTACTCCACAGCAGGAACTTCTCCTCTACCACAACTGGAAGGCAGGCTATAGGGATGATTGATGGTGCTGGGAAGCTGTAGGTGGAAGGCCGGGGAGCCGTTCTATTCTCTATTAAGGAGAATGCAAGGTGTTCTGCAGAGTATAATGGGAAAGTGTCCAGAGCCAGGGCTTTGAGGAATCTGTAGTAGTGTTCAGAAATAGCTACCCTCTGGGCTAGGGGAAGAAAACTATTAGGAAAATAGCACTATCTGTTACCTTGAGATTTTATAAGATAGCAAGAAGCATTATAGAATTACAATAATTATGGCTGTTTTAAACTGATAAAAGACTAGACATGTAAAACAGTGGTGTAACAGAGGTATATAGGGAACCCAGCAATAGACCTATACATAAATATGGAACTTTAAAGGGGTGCCATTTTACAATAAATGGGTTAAGGCTGATGTTTTACACAAGTGTTATTTGGACAAGTTGTTTATAAATGAAATTATATCATTTATTATCAGAGTTTATTGCTGGGATCAGGCCGTAACTATTAGAAAGAAGAGAAATGTCTTTCTCTATCTTTACATTAGGAAGATCCTCTCTATAATAATTTCTAAAGTTCTCACAGTTTTCCTTTCAAAGCTAAATCATTTATATACCTGTTTATATTTCATGATGATCATGAATGTTTTCTTTCACAGTCTTCCAATGATGATTTTTTTTTTTTGTCTTTCACTCGCAGGAGACTGATTCAGTCCCCTTTTCATGAGAAAAACTTGGTTGACATAAACTTTGCAGGCAGGGATTGCTGATATAACATTGTTTTACTTAATGTTTTTTGATAATCTCCATTCTTTTTTAAAATGGGTTTCAAAATTCTGTTGTTTCAGGTTATTTTTTAAATTATTAGGATGGGGATGAATTTCTCTTGGAAATTTATGGCTGCGTTCTCCCAATCAAGCATACAAGCTGTAATTTCAACATTGCATAGATGAAGGACACAAGAAATGCTTCCTCTGTTGCCAAATCAGTGAGTTTTGTCACGTTAAAATTTGGGAAAAAGTAGAAATTCTAGCATTAATCCAATCTTCCTTAGTGCTTCTAGAAAGAATGAAATATGTTCTCATCATAAAACCTTTCTAATTATATTTATGCTGCCAACAAGGTAATACCAATATCCTTGAATTTTGGTGATAGTTCCAATCATACTATTCAATTTAAATACCCTCATTATAAATTCAAATTTAGTGTTATTATTAATATACTCAGTTTGCCTATAAATGCCATATAAAGATTAATCCTAGAGAATACAGGAAAAAGAACTGATGGTTGTTGAAAATGCCTAAGAGGCAACCATGGGATTGAGGCTAATCCTGTTATCTGAAAATTTTCCATATAAAAATGTAAGGAAATAAATTCTGCCTCTGAATATAATATGGGAGTAGGTATATGTATTTCTGAATCTGTCTTTCCTTAAACTTGTGTCCACACCTGTGCAAATGTATAAAAGCATAATCTAAATGGTACTAAAATCAACCCACATGAGAGCTGATTAAACTACTCAGGATATTCCACACACAAATACATGAAAAGGAAGCCCAAAAGTGTAAATGATTAGTCCTAAATAGATTATTTAGGACTGAATGATTTTTAGGACTAAATGATCAATCCTCGGCAAGATTCACCATGGAAATGTACATGTACATGAACAGCTATTTCTATTTTAAAATACCAAGTATGACAAGCCAACAGAAAAATTGATTATAAATGTTGTGAGGTTTTTTTTTTTTTCAAATTCTTGATGTCTAATCATTTAAAACACTTGCTCATTCTTATTAAAATCAGATTTGTTACGAAATATCAGTCATTTACTGATATTTTAGGCCTCCCTAGAAACTACCAGTAACATGATGCTTTCAAATATTTGTATCACTTTGAAGGACTCTCGCCAGTGACTTTGTTTAGGTTCCCCCCAAATTATGTTAGATTATACAATTGTTTACTTATTAAAATGTTATATATTGGGAATGGTTGTTAATTTTTGACTATCACACTTACTCAAAATCCAAACTACACTAGTTAAATATAACTAAATTATGTATTTATATATATGTGACTGGTATATATGGTGTTTATAACATGTATCATATATAATCTGAAATTTTTACATATGTAAATACATATAACATGTCTGAAAAGATCTGAATTTAGTTACCTTTTCACAAAGCGACTGTAATAAAATAAAAAGAAACAAAACCATCATGTCTAAACTGATGGATAAAAGATAGATTTTAGTGATTAACCTTTTATTTTAAGTTTGTGTGTTTTTTGCATTTTGATTGTTTTCAGGGCCTTTGGTGTTTTCTCCTTAGAATATTGCTGAATGTGGCCGGCGCCGTGGCTCAAAAGGCTAATCCTCCGCCTTCGGCGCCGGCACACTGGGTTCTAGTCCCGGTCGGGGTGCCGGATTCTGTCCCGGTTGCCCTTCTTCCAGGCCAGTCCTCTGCTGTGGCCCGGGAGGGCAGTGGAGGATGGCCCAAGTGCTTGGGCCCTGCACCCCATGGGAGACCAGGAGAAGCACCTGGCTCCTGCCATCGGATCAGCATGGTGTGCTGGCCGCAGCGTGCCATCCGCGGCAGCCATTGGAGGGTGAACCAATGGCAAAGGAAGACCTTTCTCTCTGTCTCTCTCTCTCACTGTCCACTCTGCCTGTCAAAAAAAAAAAGAAAAAAGAATATTGCTTAATGCAACAGTAAATCTGAGAAAATGCCAGAGTTCATCTTTTGTTTTGTGTATTGGGATGGTGAAATGCTCCACAGGGCAATTTTTAAAGCCAATATAAAATCTGTGTGATTTTCTTGCAGTACTGGTCAACTGATACTAGTAGATAGGTGGCATAGAAAATCTAGTGGTCTTAACCACCTCTCCCACCATCACCATCACACAAAACTATTAAATAACAGTGTGAGTGTAACATGTATTTCAGAATTCAAAACTGCTAAAAGATAAACACAGAAAAAATAACCTTATAAGTGTTTGAGTGTGTCAAAGCTTTTCTTTCGACATCACAGTTATATTAGTGTCTGAATTCAGTTTGACAGTTGATTTTCCCCAGGCATTCCACTTTTGCATTCATCATATAGTGTTGTGCAGCAAAAATAAACTACAGCATTCAGAAGCAAGTAAACAGAAGCTGGTCTTGTAACAAAAAATTTAAACAGAAACTGCCAACCAATTATTTGCAGGTATATTATCTCTCACTTTGACATGCATTGAAATATATTAAATATTGCCCATTCATTTTATTTTACATTTTCCGTGCTGGTTCTGATTTAGAAACTTAAATGATATGGCTTCTATTTGGGGCAACTTTAAATAAATGAGGGACTTCAAAATGTTCATGGAACAATGACATCAAAAGACCAATTTGTTTTGGTGCAAAAAGTTTTGAAATATATGCACAGTTTTTTTCTTTTTTTTAAAGATTTTATTTTATTTATTTGATAGGTAGAGTTACAGACAGTAGGAGGGAGAGACAGAGAGAAAGGTCTTCCTTCCTTTGGTTCACTCCCCAAATGGCTGCAATAGCCAGGTGCTTCCTCCTGGTCTCCCACGCAGGTGCAGGGCCCAGGCACTTGGGCCGTCCTCCACTGCTTTCCCCGGACCACAGCAGAGAGCTGGATTGAAAGAGCAGCAGCTAGGACTAAAATCAGTGCCCATATGGGATGCTGGCGCCACAGACGAAGGAATAGCCTACTGTGCCATGGCTCCGGCCCCAGTTTTTTCTTAATATACACTTCCTATGAGCTTTTTAAGAACTCTCATGTGTATAAAGTTACAAGTAAAAAACCCATATATATATATATACGTATATATCTACCTAAAACAAATAGATAGTATATACAAATATATATAGTTGTCTATATGTATCTAGATAGATGAGCATAACTATAGATCATTTCTACAGATAAACACAGACAGTCTACACCTATAGATGCAGATACTATATGTAGAGGGAGAAGAGAAGATACAAAGAGAGACAGAAACACTGACAAAGGTATGAGTTCTTGCTCTGATACAAGTATTTGATTATGTATTGATATCATTTGTTAATATTACCTAGTTCAGCAATGTAGTGAAGAAAATAGCTCAGGAAAGTCACATTTTAGTACTGATTGTTGAAACTGTGAAATTCTCTCTTAACTTTGCTGCAAACAATAAAGAAAATATGTAGTTTAAACAGGAAAATATTGTTCTGATATTCTGAAGGTATTAATGCTAAATTATGTTTGTATCAGAATGTTCCCAGTGTCCCATGCCAAATAATCCATGTCATTGTGCATATTGTTTACCAATTTATCAGAAATGAGAGTGCTAAGATCAATCAGATTAATCAATAAACAGAAGACTGTATGTAAAAGTTATCTTCAATTTTTTGAAGATTTATTTATTTGCTTGAAAGACAGAGTTACAGAGAGACAGAGACAGACAGAGAGAGAAAGAGAGAGAGAGAGAGAGAGAGAGAGAGAGAGAGAGAGAGAAAGAGAGAGAGAGAGAGAGAAAGAGAGAGAGAGAGAGAGAAAGAAAGGTCTTCCATCTGCTGGTTCACTCCCCAGATGGCTGCAATGGCCTGAGCTGTGCCAATCCAAAGCCAGGAGCCAGGAGCTTCTTCCAGGTCTCCAACATGGGTGCAAGAGCCCAAGGACTTGCAGAAGCTTCTTAGCTTGACATAATTCCATTTGTCTATTTTTGCTTTTATTCCCTGTGATTTGGGGGTCCTATCCAAGAAGTCCCTGCCTCTTCCAATGCCTTGCACTGTTTCCCATATGTTTTCCATTAGTAATTTGATATTTTCAGTCCTTTGATTTAGATCTCTGATCCACTGTGAATCGATTTTTGTAAGGGTATAAGGTAGGGTTCTTGTTTCATACTTCTGCATTCATATGTCCAATTTTCCTAACGTCTTCTATTGATCAGACTGAATACTCTTGTGGTACAATACATTCTGATTATGATTTCATCAAGGGAATTAGCCCTGGACAAGACAGAACAATAAAGGGAAACAAATAAAGCAAAGGTGTCTCTGAATTAGTATAACTGGTTTTGCTGACGCTGACCATCATTGTAAGAGTGCATTGTATAACGAGTGCATGTAGCTTATTTCAGAATCGGATGATATTTAGACAAATTAGGAAAGGGATGCTTAATAACAAAATAGATCATACATAATACAGAAAATAGAAATGTTATAAAACAAGATTCAGAAACCCATGTGGCCATATTCATCTTGAGTTAAAAACAGGCAAATTTATAGAATAAGAACTGAACTAAAGCTAGTTTTGAAATAATTACACTCCTTAAATAAGCGAAGAAATGTTCAGCTTGATCACAAAGTTACCTTTAATGGGAATCAGAGAAAATGTCACATAATTAAATAAAACTTTTGATTAGAATAACATTTAAGGGTTTTTTTTTTTTAACCTGACCCCTTTAACACATTCTTGTTTGATCTAACTCTAATCTTCCTTAATTCTTCTTCATGCTTATCATTCCAATTTTGTCTGGAAATATCACCATCATCATTCAATTGCTGGTTCCACTTATAAAAGTGGACCTTCCAAGTGGAGTAGTATTTGTAGAAGGATATTGTTTTTCAATGATGATATATAATGTGATTTTATCAGAATTTTATACTGGCTGAAAACAGGACTTAACATTTATTGTGTGTGCTATACACAACAATTAATTTTGATTCTAGAAGAGATTAACATTCATTCATCTGGAGGATATGTAAATGAAAATTAGTGAATACATTAACATGTAAATCAATATCAAAATCCAAACGAAGCAATATTGCTTCTAAAATAATTATTACACAGTTGCAAAATTTAAGTAATTGCTATAAGGATTTAGATGATTGTCCATGTCTTACTCATCAGTCTGCTAAATATGAAGTGGGGATGGCACTGCGACATGGTGGATAAAGCTGCTGCCCATGATGCCAGCATACCATATGGGATTTGGTTCATTTCCTAGTTGCTCCACTTCTGATCCAGTTCCCTGCTAATGCACCTGGGAAAGCAACATGAGATGGCCAAAGTGCTTGGGTCACTGCTACTCACATAGGAAACCAGAGGAAGCTCCTGGGCTCCTGACCCAGATTTGTGTGTTGAAGTCATTTAGGGAGTGAACCAGCAAATGGAACATATCTCTCCTCCCCAACCCTTCTCTCTCTCTCTCTCCCTCTTTGTCTCTCCTTGTTTTCCTTTCAAATAAATAAATAGTTTTTAAATGTGTAAATTTAAGTACAACTCAAGTTACATAAAGTTGTTTCATATACTTTTGAAGTACTTTGGATACGCAAGTAAATTGTGGAAAAGTTAAGCATTATCTGTGAGATTGCACTATGGATTTACTTTAAATTTGCATTTTGTTGTGGATGCTGTTTTTCCTTCTTCTCTTTTTCCTCTTCTCTTCTTTTTAAGTTTCCATTCACAATCCTGAAGACCTCCCTAAAGACAAGTATGAAAATCTGTTGACACATCACAAAACTATTTTTTAGCATTCAATTTTTAAAGTTTATTTTGAAATTTTTTGGAAAAGCATGGGCAGAGAGAGAGAGAGAGAGAGAGAGAATCTCCTCCACTTGCTGGTCCCTAAATGACTTCAACACACAAGTCGGGTCAGGCAGAAACCAGCAGCCATGAGCCAGGAACTCTATTCTCATCTCCTAAGTGGATTTGCAAAGACCTAAGTCCTAGAACTCTCATCTGTTGACTCCCAGGGGTTGCATTAGCAGGAAGCTGGAATGGAAGTGGTGTAAGCAGGACTGAAAGCAAGAACTCTGATATGGAATGCAGACATTTCAAGCAGCAGTTAAACCCATTTTTGGCCCACAATGCCGGTCCCTTTCTTAGCTATTTATTTGGTTCTCCTTAGCAAGAACAGCTATGAAGAACTGGAGGAAGACATAGCATGCATATTCCCCATTATCCACATAAGTTGACCTTAGTCTGTGTTGTTTCCTTTGTTGCACTGGATGTGTGGGGGGTGGGTAGTACTGAAAACTTGTGTTTCCAGTTGTTCTGCAGACTGTTGGTTCCATTGGTTTCTGGTGAAATCTGCATTTCTTCAGAAGTTACCATCTCTGTTGTGCTTAATTCTAAGTTATTGGCAGGACATTGCCTTGTGTGCACACATGAATGAAGTGTATGCAAAAAGACAAGATAGTCTCATAATGGAAAATTTTACTCATAAATTAGTCCTTTTACAAACATTGAATTTACTTGAAAAACATTTTACCAGGTCCAAATGAATACATTACAGGCAAGAGGGTTGGGAATGTGGGAGGTCGTGGTAAGTGATATTGATC
Organism: Sylvilagus bachmani; assembly: GCA_015711505.1. NCBI lineage: Eukaryota > Metazoa > Chordata > Mammalia > Lagomorpha > Leporidae > Sylvilagus > Sylvilagus bachmani. Next base: position 1,761 of record JADBBT010004227.1, on the reverse strand, counting down.
AGATGATTGTGGAATGGCTTTTGTTGACAGCTTTCATATTTAGAAACCTAGGACTTCAATTTTAATAACCTATATAATTGATGAATAGTCCTTGTTTCAGGACCTGAATATTTGTTAAGGTCCTAATTATCTCTTGTATATATTTGTTGTATTTGTCTTTTTGTCCTAAGTCTATTCCTCAATAGCTATAAGTAACATGAAGAAAGGAAAATAAATTATATAACCTCTTATTATAATTTTGACATTTTGTCAGCTCACACTTTATCAACTCTACTTTTGATCATAGGAAACAGTTTTAATTTTTCTTGAAATGCAACATATTATTCTATTTAAAACTAAATATAACTTGACATTTTCATGCACAAACCTTTTCAGGTTTTATGGGATGTGCTGATCTCATTATATCTGGGGCAGCAGCCACTAGACAGCAGCAAAAGTATATAGAGCCCTGATAGCTAAGCAGGGAACTTTGCCAGTCTCAATATATTGTACCTGATGTCCATAAGCCACCATCTGGGCAGCAAGGGCATGTCTCCAGATTCTGGATATTGCAGGCATTAACAGCCCTGTGAACTATAAGCTGCCTAGGCAGCAGGAAAATTTACCCCTAGGAATAGGGCAGGTGGTAATGATCTCCACCAAGCCATGTTGATGGAATAAGTGTGTACATTCAAATAATTTTTGAATGTGAGCCAAGAATTGTCTCTTCCTGCTGCCAGCTAGCTGCCTGCTATTCAGTTTCCTCACCTGCTTCATTCCTCTGAGAGCCCTACTACTAGCAGTACTCACCAGCTGCCCTGCTGGAGATGGCTCCGCTGTGACACTAGAAAAATCTGGACTGAGGAAGTAGTGACTGAAAACAAATAGGTAAATGTGTAGTTTTATAAACAAAGGCTTCTTTCCTGTTTGTTTATATTCTTTTAGAAAATTAAACATGGAGGTGATATGTGTGAGAAAATGCCCTTTACAAAATAATTGGTTTCTCGAGAGTTTTATTGTACACATTTCTAAAATTATAGTGAAGGCTAATTTGGATAATCTAATTGACCTCCACAGGGTATGCATTCAATGAATAAATAAAGTTGGTAAATACAAACACTAACACTGATCAGTTATTTTATTTTTTTTTTCTTTTTAAGATTGTTCTGGTCTCAGCTAGCTTCTGCTTCCTGGCCCTTGGTTCTTTCTTATTTGTTTTATTTTTATTTCTCAAATTAATTAAAGGGCACAAGTTAACTCTCTTCCTTCTCAGCAACCATCTATGTCCTGTGCTCTTGCTACATACAATATATTTCATGGACCAGCAGAAACAGCAGCATCTGGAAACTGGTTAAAACATACGAGACATTTCAGCCCCAACACTAGAACTACTATATCAAATTCCACAGGTTTAACAAGATGTCTGATTCTGATGCATGCAAAATGCTGATTGATGCTGTTCTTTGCCAGTGATTCAAGAGTGGTTCACAGTAGCATCATAGGAGGAGCATTAAATACTACCACTCCCTGCCAGATTCTGACTTGATTGGTCTGGGGGACTGCCTCAGAAACATCCTCACAAGCTCCTGAGATAGTTCTAATTCACATTTAATAAACAAAATCCAAACATGAATACTTCTTTTTTTTTTAAAAGCTTTTATTTAAAGAATATAAATTTCCAAATTACAGCTAATGGATTACAATGGCTCCCCCCCACACAACTTCCCTCCTTCCCGCTACCCTCCCCTTTCCCACTCCCTCTCCCCTTCCATTCACATCAAG
>JADBBT010004226.1:0-10488 GCA_015711505.1 Sylvilagus bachmani | reverse complement strand
GCCTCAGCCCCCAAAGGAGGCCAAGCTGCCCCATCCCCTAAAGGGACCCCTACATCTCCAGCTGTGACACCTCCATCCCCCAAAGAGTCCCCCACTCCCCCAGTTGTAACTCTTCCCTCTCCCAAAAAGGCCTCAGCCCCAAAAGGAGGCCCAACTACCCCACCTCTCAAAGAGGCCCCTGTGCCCCCAGCTGTGACACCTCCCTCCCCCAAAGAGGGCCCAGCTATTCCAGCTCCCAAAAAGGCTTCAGCCCCTAAAGGAGGCCCAGCTGCCCTATCCCCTAAAGGGACCCCCACTTCTCCAGCTGTGGCACCCCCCTCTCCCAAAGAGGCTCTACCTCTCCAAGCTGCAATGACTCCCACTTCCAAAAAGGCTCCAGCCTTCAAAGGAAGCCCAGCTACCCAACCCCCTAAAGAAGTCCCAACAACTTTAGCCCCTAAAGAGGTCCCCACTCCCCCAGCTGCAACTCCTTCCTCCCCAAAAAAGGCCCCAGCCCTCAAAGAGGCCCCTATTTCCCCAGCTGTGGCACCTCCCTCCCCCAAAGAAGTCCCAAATACCCTATCCCCCAAAGAGGCCTCTGCTTCCCCAGATGCTACTCTTCCCTCCCCCAAAAAAGCCCCAGCCACCAAACCAAACCCACCTACATCACCTAAAGGGGTTCCCACTCCCCCAGCTACAACTGTTCCCTCTCTCAAAAAGGCTCCATCCTCTAAAAAGGCCTCTACTACCCCAGTTGAGACATCTCCAGCCCCTAAAGGGGCCCTGACTCCTGCCACTTCTCCCCACAAAAAGGTTCCGACCCCCAAAGCAGATCCAGCTACCCCATCACCCAAAGAATATTCCACTTGCCCAGTCATGACTCCACTTCTACCCAAAGAGGCTTCCACACCTCCAGTTGCAGCTCCTCCCTCTCCCAAAAAGATTGTCACCACTCCAGCCCACAAAGGCAGCCCAGCTACTCCACCCCCCAAAGAGGCTCCGGTATCCCCAGCTGCAACACCTCCCTCCCCACAAAAGGCCAGAGCCACTTCAGCACCCAAAGGTGGCCCAGCAACCCCATCCTCCAAAGGAGCCCCGGCTGCCCCATTCCATAAAGAAATTCCCACTCCTCTACCTGTAACTCCTGTCTCTCTCAAAGGCTCCTCTAGTTCCCCAGTGTCAGTCAAAAGTACCACTGAGGCCATTGCCCCTCAGGCCTCTGAAGGGCTACCAGCTCTCGAAGAAGTACTTGTTGCTCCAGCTCCAGAAAGTGCACCCATCACGACAGCTCCCACTCAGAAAGGTCCACCACCCAAGAAGAGTTCTGCTGCTTCAGCTCCTGTGTGCTTGGATCCTTCAGCTAAGACTGATACTAAAGGACCTGTTTCAGCATTGGCTACAGCCCCTCTACAGACAGTCCCCATTCACAAAGACTCTGCAAAGGCTGCAAAAGTGGTCCCTATTTCTCCTGTGAAAGGCAAAGATTCTTTTCATTCCCCAAAGGGTCCCTTGTCTCCTCCCCCTGAGTCTGAGACATCTCCCCCTCCAGCAACAGCTGCCTCTGAGAAGGGCCTTCCTAAAGCTGGATCAGCATCTGTCTCTCCAGCATCTACCCCACCAGTCTCTCTGCCTCTTGCTCCCTCCCTAGTTCCCCCTCTGCTTCCTAAACAGCAATTTCTGCCGTCCTCACCTGGGCTGGTGCTGGAATCACCCAAGCCCGCAGCCCCTGCTGATGAGGATGAGCTGCCGCCTCTGATCCCCCCGGAACCAATCTCTGGGGGAGTGCCTTTCCAGTCGGTCCTCGTCAACATGCCCACCCCTAAACCTGCTGGGATCCCTGCCCCAACCCCCTCTGCCAAGCAGCCTGTTCTGAAGAACAACAAGGGTATTTGCCTTGGTTTGCCGTGTGCATGGTGTGTTGCCCACACCCCTCTTGGGGGCTACCCACCAGTACTAACCCTAGGATGCGCCGCTTTCTCCAGTGTATCTGCTTGTGTTTAGATGTAGAACATAGAGTGATAATTCTAAATGCAAAAGCTCTAGGAATGAGAGATTGAATCTTGGTGTTCATCACCTCAGGTAGTTTGGTATGGTCCAGAATAAACCCTTGGTCTGCCATTTATTTTACCTACCTGATGTGACGTTGAAAACCAAGACCTTCCAGACTTTGATTTGCTCTAATCCCTACCACATCACTAACCTTGTCCCTGGGCCTGGGATTTGCTAAACTATTGGGAATCTGAAGTTAATGTCAACTTTTCACTTCTTAGTAATGACCAGTTGCCCAGGGACTCCCTTTTTAAAATGTAGAGACCTGTTTTTCTTAGCCTCAGAATGGTGCAGATGTACGCTTTTTTCCCTCAGTAGTCTTTATTGATGCTTGGCCTTTCAATGAAGAGAAACTTAATGTGTTTGGAAGAAATGGAGGAAGTCATAGGACAGTATCTAATAGAGAAAATGACTTATTGGAGCTCTAAGTTGCCACCGAGAATCTTCCACCTGTGCTGATTGAATCAAATCACTGTGATGGATGGCTTGAAAATAAGGCTGAATGTGTGTACACAACTGCTTCTGGCCTCCTCCAACCCAGTTTAAAGGATGCAGGGAAAGCACCCTGCTTTTCCTGCCTCTACAATGTAATTCTATTGTTTTCCACTTAAGTATATATGGAGATACCGTCTACCAGAACTTTCCCAGGATTGTTGTGCTAGTGGGGACAATTGGAGTTAATGGGTCGTTGGTGTTTACTTGTGCCAAGAAATAAAGACCTCAAGGGAAAGAAAGCAGTTATAGTGAATAAACTGCTTGGCTATATCTCATGATTACCTCTCGTTTCTGGGACTAGGACTTTAGTAGATATGTATACACTACTTTATGACCAAGTTGGAGGCTCTCAAACTGGCCTCACACAAACCAGTTGGCTTACAAATGTTTAACTTTGTCAGGTCTAGCATAGAGCAGTGACCTGTAGTCTAGATAGGCCGTGGTGAGGTACCTCCTCCTTACCGTCTATACTATGAAACGTAAAAGTTGTTTGTCGTCTTAGGGTCTGGAACAGAATCTGACAGTGATGAATCAGTGCCAGAGCTTGAGGAACAAGATTCCACACAGGCAACCACGCAGCAGGCTCAGGTAGGTATTCTAGTGGTATATGTCCTTGAATCATGGGACCATTGGATAATCAAGGTTGATCACAGATGACTTTTGTACTGGGGACTTGTGAACCTTAATAAAGGGAAAGCCCTGTGGAACATGTGGTATCTAGATCTTAGTTTCATTTAACTCAAAGCTGTTTTATCTTAGCTGGCCGCCGCAGCTGAAATCGATGAAGAACCAGTCAGTAAAGCAAAACAGAGTCGGAGTGAAAAGAAGGCACGGAAGGTAAAACTGAGTGATACGCAAGGATAAAATGGACCTGTAGTAGAACCCTTGGTAGCAGTAGAATCTTCCTTAGTTAAATTAATGTCATATAAAAGCCACTATTGGAGAAAGCCCAGGAATCCTGAAAAACTATTCTCTATTCTTGTATAAACTTCTTAACCTGGGAAAAGACTTTGCTTTGGGTGTTGTATCACTGTGTTCCTTGCTTCCTGGAGCTACTTCTAAGAAGTTGAAACCTGATGTTCTTTTCTGTTCTGTAGGCCATGTCCAAACTGGGTCTTCGACAGGTTACAGGGGTTACTAGAGTCACTATCCGGAAATCTAAGAATATCCTCTTTGTCATCACAAAACCAGATGTCTACAAGAGCCCAGCCTCAGATACCTACATAGTTTTCGGGGAAGCCAAGGTGAGTACAGTTTTCTATAGATTGCTCTAGATGAGGACTTTCAACCTCAACTACTGACATTGTGAATCAGATAGTTCTTTGTGGTGGAAGGGCCATTCATCCTGTACATCTTAGACATTTAGCAGCATTGTATCCAGCTGTGATAACCAAGAAATTGCCCAGACATTGTCAGCTGTTCTTTGGAGGACATTATCACCCTTCTTTGAGAACCACTTCTCTTTGTACACTGATAACATAGGCTGAGTGAGGGGAAGCAGTTAAAGCTATTTAGTAAGTGGGTGTAGACTGAGGGTTTTGAGGGACTTTGATTTCTCTCTCTCTCTCTCTCTCTCTCTAACTCTCTCTCTAACTCTCTAACTCTGGCTTTCAAATAAATAAATAGGAGCCAGCACTATGCTGTAGTATGTTGAACCTTTGCCTAAAGTGCAGGTATTTTGCATGGGCATGGGTTCAAGTCCCAGCTGATGACTTGGGAAAGCAGTGAAAGTTGGCCCAAGTGCTTGGATCCCTACACCCACCTGGGAGACCTAGAAGAATTTCTGGCTCCTGGCTTCACTTGGCCCAGCTCTAGCCACTGCAACCATTTGGGGAGTGAACCAGCGGAGGGAAGACCCTTTCTCTGTAACTCTGCCTCTCAAATAAATAAATCTTAAAAGTAAATATATTTTTAAAAAAGAATGAGGATTTTGAGAATATATACATGATTTTTTATTTCATGCACACTAATTACTTCAATTTCTGTATTTTCCGCCCTGTAGATTGAGGACTTATCTCAGCAAGCACAGCTGGCAGCGGCTGAGAAATTCAAAGTTCAAGGTGAAGCTGTCTCAAACATTCAGGAAAACACACAGACTCCAACTGTACAGGAGGAGAGTGAAGAGGAAGAGGTATACCAGGAAATGTCTTACACTTTGAATCCTCTCAATAGCAGTGTTTGTGTTGGCAGATAAAGACTTTACCGTTTCAGGCCAGAGGCAACTGCTGTCAGGACTTGAAATTCAGCAAATCTTTAACAAGCTAATTTGTAAATTGAAAATTTGGTGCGGCCTGTGAGTGATATTATAAATATGCAAATAGATCTGTTTTAGGCACTCAGCTTGCCATTGAGTTGAGTGGCTTTTAATTATATTATCTAGATTTAAGAAACTGACTCGAAAGAACTACTGAAGTTACTCTTGCCCTCTCCTTTCAGGTCGATGAAACAGGTGTGGAAGTTAAAGATATAGAGTTGGTCATGTCACAAGCAAATGTGTCAAGAGCGAAGGCAGTCCGAGCCCTGAAGAACAACAGTAATGATATTGTAAATGCTATTATGGTGAGTGTCCAAGCCCTCTGCCCTGACCAATTAAGAGTGACATCATTTTTTCTCTGCTTAATATCAGCCACTTAAGAAGCCTCATCCCAAAGCCTCTTCTGAGTTGCCTTAGGTTTTAGTGACCGGGATTTGCCTATGCTGTCTTTAACTACCTCTAACTATCTTTTTTTTTTCCCTCTTACAGGAATTAACAATGTAACCATCTGAAAAACAAGGATCTTTTTTGGTGTTTCAAAGAGTAACTGCAGCTTGGTTTGAAATTTGTACTGTTTCTATCATTAATAAAGTTATGGCTTCTTGTTGGATGAATTCAGTAGGTGCTTGGTCTCTTCCCCCAAGAAAAACCAGGAAGCTTCTTATTTGATGTGGTCTTTAAGATGCAGTTTGGAAAACCACATCCCATTGTCAATGTGCTTAATTTTAGTACCAGCTATACTACTTTTGATCCAGCTTCCTGCTAAGGCACACCCTACAAAGCAGCAGATAATAGCTCAAATTGTTGGTTCCCTAACACCCCCATGAAAGTCTTCAGATTGATTCCAGGCTTCTCTCCCTTTCAAATAAAATGAAAATACACAGTCTCTTCACCCATTGTAAGAAGTTTTTCAAGATTTATTGTATTTATTTGAAAGGGGGGGGGGGGTGTCTAACATCCCATTCCCCAAATGGCCACAGTAGCCAAGGATGGGCCAGGCTGACGTTAAGGGTCAAGAACGAGTGCAAGGGCCCAAGTGCTTGGACTGTCCTCCTGCTCTCCGAGGCAAGTTAGCAGGGAGCTAAATTGGAAGTGAGCAGCCAGGACTCAAACCTGTGCCCATATTGGATGCTAGCACTGCAGGTGGTGACCTACCCACTACGCCACAGCACTCTGCCTTTCAAATCTTTTTTTAAAAGAAAAATTGTACTTGCGAGTTTGAATTTTCGTCTTTTCCTGAGCTGGCAATATGTGATCTAGTATACCAGCTGGGCAGTGGGGCACAAGGGTAAACAACAGATTCTTGCACTTTTTTTTTCCCAAAATTTTATTCAAGAACTCATACAAAATAGTCCAGATAAATGAGTTTTAATCCTCCTCTTCATCCTGGTTAATCTGGAAGTATAATTCCCAACTCTTTGCTGTTAGCAACTATTTGTAACCAATCATGTAGATGATTATTCAAATGTTTTTAGCAAGATATTTCAAATATTTTTTGGAAAAAGGCACCTCAGAAGTCATGGTGATCTCATTCTTGCTCCTTTCGATTGTCACAGTCCCTCCACCGAGATTCCCAGCTTTTCCATTCAATATGATTCTCTGGAGAAACTGCTCAAAATTTGCAGCATCATGGTTCCATCTTCCACAGGGTGGGTGGGGTTGAGAGCGAACTTCAGAACCTACTTTTGCCCCTCTTTGCTACAAGCTTTTTCACGGGCACCATAGCAGCAGCCTAAGTGCATTTCCAACTTAGGTGTTTTACAGCTTAAGGTAGGTTTCTCAGAACATAGTGCATGCTACCATCTATACAATCTCAATGTACACTGAGGTTTGTGTGGCCTCTGGGGAGTTTAATTCTGACATCTAAGCTTGTACAGGATTAGAGAAGATGGATGCAGATGCAGAGTTTGCTGCTGTGGAGTATACATGTGGGCTTTTTTTTGTTGTTTACAAAGTAATGATGAGGGACGACACCTCGGCTCACTAGGCTAATCCTCCACCTGCGGTGCCCGCACACTGGGTTCTAGTCCCAGTCAGAGATTCTGTCCCAGTTGCCCCTCTTCCAGGCCAGCTCTCTGCTGTGGCCCAGGAGTGCAGTGGAGGATGGCCCAAGTGCTTGGGCCCTGCACCCCATGGGAGACCAGAAACACCTGGCTCCTGCCATCGGATCAGCGCGGTGTGCCGGTCATTGGAGGGTGAACCTACGGCAAAAGGAAGACCTTTTTCTCTGTCTCACTGTCCACTCTGCCTGTCAAAAAAAAAAGTAATGATGAGGATAGGTGAAGACCAGCATGCTGTCTTAAGGCAAACTAGAACATAAGAAAAATCATTTATGATACAGATGAACTGTATGAGTTTGGGTTGTCAGAGAACAGTTTGGGGAGCAGAAGGATGAAATTTTTTAAAAACAAAGGCCATAAGTAAATTTAGAAGCAAAACTAAAACTACAAGTTAATACACCTAGAAGGAATATATTAGAATAAATTAACACCATGGGAGGTTTTTTTTAGAGCTAAACTAAGACTCATTTTGTTAATTCTGTGAGAAGACGGTAGCAGATGTGAGTGGAAGCTGAGGAGTAGAGAAGCAAGAGTGGGGTCTTTTCATTTGCCTCACCTAGAAAATCAAGTTTGGCTAAGAATGATGGCTATCTCACATGGATAAAGCAGTTTGGATCATTTGATGAAAAGAACCCTTACAAGGATACAGATAAGCCCCCTGAAGCCAAATTTGAGTGACCATAGGTAATTTCCATTTCAGGAAAAAGTTTTGGGATGTTAACTTCAAATATCACTCTTCCATCCAAAAAGTAGTAACTGGGGCCGTTGCTGTGGCATAGTGGGTAAAGTGGCTGCCTGCAGTGCGGGCATCCCATATGGGGTCCTTGCTCCTCCACTTCTGATCCAGCTCTGCTATGGCCTGGGAAAGCAGTGGAAGATGGCCTAAGTCCTTGGGCCCCTGCACCTGTGTGGGGGACCTGGAAGAAAGTCACAAGCGGGGAAGTCTGGGTTACTTGCTAGGGATCTTGCTCAAGCACAGCCATTCCTGTCCCCAGTGCTGTGGTGTCATTCTCACTCCAGACCTCCTACATCACTTCTCTTTGCTTGCTTTCCCCCACCGTGCAAGTAGCTTCTGTTCACCAGACTGATTAAATTTTTTAAATTTTTGTTCGTGCATTAGGGGACGTATGTGTAATTTGGGGCTTTTAAGGAGGAATTTTTCTGGTGTAAAGCTGAAACACTTGTGTTAGAATACTTTAACAATGACATTTTAAGTAAAATTGCTCTGACCACATGTGAAGATAGACCTAATTCTCCCAAAATATACATAGAAGCCTTTGCTAAGGGTCGGTGTGAAATCATTGGCACAGGACATTGACTAAGTGACCCTTCTGATTCCCAAAGAAAATCTCATTCCATTAGGTCAGTTTGGCTAACTATTCTTATTCATATGATTCTTATACCATTTTACTTAATTTTTCAATGGGAAATAATTGAAACCGATAAAAGGCTATATGTATACCTACTGTCCAGCTTGTTTTTGTTGTGTGGGCCTCCCATGTGCTCTTCCTCAATCCCAAAAGGAACACCTAAGACAAGTGTTCAGCCTAGGGGTTAAGAGGCCAGCTGTGAAGTACCTGCATTCCATATTGGAATGCCTGGCTTCAAAGCCTAGCTCCATCTCCTGACTCCAGCTTCCTGTTAATGCCCAAGTATTTAGGTTCCTGCCACTTTCTTGGGAGACCTGGATTGAGTTTCCAGCTGCTGGTCTCAACCTGGACCTTCCCGTCCCCACAGTTGTGGATCTTGGTGTAGTGAACGAGCAGATGAGAGCTCTCTCATTCTACCTCTCAAGTAAATAAATGCATGTAATCCCTATCATAATCTGTTTTATAGCACCCATACAAAAGATGGTGCTCTTAATATACCAAAAAAAAAAAAAATCTGCAAGTGTTACAACTTTTTAGTAAAACTTATTTAACACATAAGATCCTGCAAATTATTTTCAATTTTTGTTTTTTAAAATTTATCAGTAGGGGTAGATACGGCTGTATTCATTTCCTTCCGATCCGGTGCAGTCTGCCTCTCATCAAGGTCACATAGTTGCTAATTCCCCTGGATATTCATCACACATAGCTGTGTTTGTGTTTTCTTCAAAGGGGTTTCCTTGACACCATTCTCTTGGTTTGTCTTCAATCCCTTTAGGAGCCGGTGTTGTGGCACACAGTTAAGGCACTGCATGTGACGCTAGCAGTCTAGAGTGCTGGTTGAAGTCCTGGCCACTCTACTTCCCATCCAGCTCCCTGCTAACAGTGCCTGGGAAAGCAGTGAAAAATGACCGAAGTACTAGAGCCCCTGCTACCCATGTGGGAAACCCAGATGGAAGTCCTGGCTCCTGGCTTTGGCCTGCACAAGCCCCAGCTGTTGCAGCCATTTGGGAAATAAACCAGCAGATGGAAGATCTTTCTGTCTCCCTCTTACTCTGTCACTCTGCCTTTCAAAAAATTAAGTGAATCTTTGTTTTAAAACCTAGTTAATCTTCAGTTTCAAAATGTCTGGAATTACTTACGTTATTTTCTAGGAGCCTGGAACTCCATTCAGGTCTCCCATGAAGATGGCAGAGGCTGCTTTCCCAGGCACATTAGCAGGGAGCTGGACCGGAAGTGGAGCAGCTGAGACTAATGAGCACTTCTGTGTGAGATGAAGCTGTTCCGAGCATCTTAACTGCTGTGCCAGACAACTACCGCCTCTCAGTGCCTTTTATTTTCTCTTTGCCTAATTGTCCTGGGTAGACCCTCCAGTACCACAAAGCAGGTGAGACAGGGATAAACTTTTTTGTCTTTTTCCTGATCTTAAAGGGAAATCACTAAATCCTTTCACCATTAGTAAGATGTTAGCTGTGGTTTGTTCTTAGTTGCTCTTATTTGTAAAATTGAGGAGTTTCCTTTTTTTCCAGTGTTGAGCGTTTTTGTCCTGAATCTGTTAAATGCTCTCAATTGTTTTTCTGCATTTATTGAAATATCCTGTGCTTTTTGTCCTTTTTCTACTGATACGGATAGATGTGTTACATTTATTGAATGTTGACTATTTTTTCTTGTGTCTGTATACATAATTTTTTAATTATTGGCTTATTAATTTGAGAGATGGAGAGCTCCCATTTGGGTTCACTCTCCAAATTCCCTCAGGGGTGTGGCTGGGCCAAGCCAAAGCCAGAAGACAGGAATTCAATGCAGGTGTCCCCTGTGGGTGTCAGGGACCTGACAATTTGACTTATCATTTGCTGTCTCCCAGGGTACACATTAGCAGGAAGCTGTAATTAGAATCAGAGCTAGAACGTGAATCCAGACACTCTGATATGGGATGTGGGTGTCCCAACTGGCAGCTTAGGCATTAGGCTAAACACCCACTCCTCTCTGTATTTAAAGTGGGTTTCTTCTGGTCGCAGCGGCCATTGGAGGGTGAACCAACGGCAAAGGAAGACCTTTCTCTCTGTCTCTCTCACTGTCCACTCTGCCTGTCAAAAAATTTTTTTAAATCCCTATTTTTTTTTAAAAAATTTATTTACTGGCCGGCGCCGTGGCTCAACAGGCTAATCCTCCGCCTTGTGGCGCTGGCACACCGGGTTCTAGTCCCGGTCGGGGCGCCGGATTCTGTCCTGGTTGCCCCTCTTCCAGGCCAGCCCTCTGCTGTGGCCCGGGAGTGCAGTGGAGG
>JADBBT010004225.1:0-10490 GCA_015711505.1 Sylvilagus bachmani | reverse complement strand
CTGACTTACAGGTTTCAGTTTGATGTTTTTGTGAATTATGAAAGTGAGTATGTGTTCGGTAGTTTATGAAATATGTGAGAAGTCAACCGTCTTGAAAACATGCCTATTTGGCCGGCGCCGTGGCTCAACAGGCTAATCCTCCGCCTTGCGGCGCCGGCACACCAGGTTCTAGTCCCGGTCGGGGCGCCGGATTCTGTCCCGGTTGCCCCTCTTCCAGGCCAGCCCTCTGCTGTGGCCCGGGAGTGCAGTGGAGGATGGCCCAAGTGCTTGGGCCCTGCACCCCATGGGAGACCAGGAAAAAACTCCTGGCTCCTGCCATCGGATGAGCGCGGTGTGCCGGCCGCAGGGCGCTGTCCGCGGCAGCCATTGGAGGGTGAACCAACGGCAAAAGGAAGACCTTTCTCTCTGTCTCTCTCTCACTGTCCACTCTGCCTGTCAAAAAAAAAAAAAAATGCCTATTTGAGAAGTCTGTGCTAACTGATCCTATTTTAATCTTTGTGCACTACCGATTCATTGTCATAGTCTTGTTTGTCCAGGTCGTCATTTTCCCAAGCGTCCAAAGCATATGCTTGTCGTGGAAGCCAAGTTTGATGGAGAACAGTTGGCGACTGATCCTGTGGACCATACCGACCAGCCAGAGTTTGCCACTGAGTTAGCCTGGGAGATTGATAGGAAAGTGCTGCATCAGCACAGGTGACTGATACTTTTTACTCAGATTAGCATCTTTATTGGTCTTTGGCAGGTGGTTATAAAAAATAATTTTCTGTTTGTTAGATTATAATAATGATCATGTATTTATTGTTTTTTAATGTGCTGGGAAATTTTCCTAATGGTAGGCCTTCACAAGTCCTTTGAACATGAAAACAACTCTCTGAAGTTGCTGCTTTTACCCTCTACTACAGATAAGAAAACTGAGCCCTGCAGCTAAGTCCCTTACATCTGTGGGCTGTGGGCTGGTAGACTCCAGTTAGTCTGGGCCTAAGCTTTTAACTGCAACACGACACGGTTTATGATTGTCTTTTGCTAGTGTGTGAAACAGTACATACTCTAGAAGTACCTTGATTATGGCCACTCAGTGTTAAATATGTGTTGGAGTTCATTGTAATTGATAAATCATTCATTATATGTCTACCTGCTTTGCAAGTCATATAAAGAGATTTCCAGTGAAAAATGAAGAAAGCAGTAATGCAAGGAGTCTTCCAGGATTTCATGGAGCATGTGTGTTCCAAAAAACTGCATGCATTTCAGAGTTCTTTGTGCCAAAATAGACTGATCTTTTCATTCCGTTTTCCATGAACTTTTTGAAGACCCTTGTATAAGGGATTCTTTCTAATGAATTTTATATTTGATTTTAGACAAATACTTTATTAGTGTATGAAATAAAGTTACAGTATCTCATTTTTTTCATGAATTTAGTGACCAGAAGCAGGCAAGAACAGCAATAGTTTTATTTATTAAATGATTGAAAATGTATTACCTTTAAGGAAACAGTTATTTCAGTATTTACTCTTTCTCAGCACTAATAAATCAAATGAAAATAGAAACTTGTTGCTTCATCAGTCGATGGGTTTATTTAAAGAGGTGATTCCTAGAGAATATCACAATGTTGTATTTCCTTTCTGTGGTGTCAGAAGTATCAGCGTAGTCCTGCTGTGACATGCTGGGCCTGAGTTTGTGCTCATGTGTTCGATTGTGTTAGTAGCAAGTGGTGCCACTGTGATGGCTGTAGGCTGAGGAAATAACACAGATCAATTGAATCTGTGCTAAGTGCCGTTTCGTGCTCAAGTGCCCATGGTGAGGGCAGGGTCAGTGCAGTGCCTTGTCTGCTTTAGAGGCTCCAAAACAAGATGAGCTGATGCTCTGCTGGTGAACATGCTGACAGAGCGTTGTCATGGGCTATACTGAAGTATGAGCTTCAACTGCAGTAGCTTATTTTATGGTTTTAGATGATTTAAGCTGTGAAAAGAATCATAAACACATAGGTGTATTTGTAAGGTTCCTGATAGTTTTTGGTCTTGGAAAGATTTCTATTGTTTGTTACAGCAGTTTAAAAACACTGAGCTAGGGATTGGCATTGTGGCACAGAGGGTTAAGGTGTGACTTGCAATGCCAGTGTTGCATATGAATGCAATTAGAGTCCTAGCTACTCCACTTCCAACCCAGCTCCCTGCTAATACACCTTGGAAAGTGGCAGAAGTGGCTCAAATCACTGGGCCCCTGCCACCCACGTGGGAGACCAAGATGGAGTTGAGGTTCCTGGCTTCAGCCTGGCCCAGCCACTCCCATTGAGGAGTGAACCAGAGGATGGGAAATTGATCAATCTTTCTCCCTCCCTCTGTAACTGAGCTAGACGATAACTTTTTAGATGAGGCAGACTAGGATTTTGACAGGGTTTGTATGTAACTTAGTTGATATTGAGGTAAGTAGACAAAACTAATATTTCTTCTCATGTATAAAGTTTCTTATAGAGAGTGGATCGCTTATCCATGAAAATTGCATTATTTTGATAAATGGGCATTTTTTTAAGGCTAATATAAAGTCAGCACAAGGTAAGCAAAACCAATTTTATTTACTACTTGAATTGTAATGTTACAGGCTACAGCGTACGCCTATCAAACTCCAGTGTTTCGCCTTGGATCCTGTATCTTCAGCCAAAGAAACGATAGGGTACATTGTTCTGGACTTAAGAACTGCTCAAGAAACCAAGCAGGTATTGACCTTTGGTGCTTTGTTAACGATAATTTTCAGTAGATACCAAATTGATGAAAAAGATAAACTAATAGACCTGATGGCTCGGGCGTAGGCTTACATGACCACTTTTGCTTTAGTCTACAGTCACCAAACTTTTTTTTTTTTTTAAGATTTATTTTATTTGAAAGACCGTTACAGAGAGAGGTAAAGTCAGAGAGAAGGAGAGGTCTTCCATCTGCCGGTTCACTCCGCAGTGACCGCAGTGGCCAGAGCTGTGCTGATCTGAAGCTAGGAGCCTGGAGATTCTTCTGGGTCTCCCACATGGGACAGGGGCCCAAAGAGCTGGGCCCATCTTCCACTGCTTTTCCAGGCCATAGCAGAGAGCTGGATGATCAGAAGTGGAGCAGCTGGGACTTGAACCAATATCCGTATGGGATGCCGGTGCTGCAGGCTGGGGATTTAACCCACTGCGCCACAGCAGTGGCCCCAGTTCCCAAGTTTTTAATCATTGCTTTGATCAAGAATTTTTTCTATAAGAAAATTGTCCCTGAGCTCAGTCCTGTGTTCTGGTTGCTGTTAACTCAAGCTTAACATGGTTCAGCCTGTAGGCTTCCTTTTCCGAGGTGGACCTCTCTCTTCCCGTGTTCCTTGGGTTTGTTAGCTGTCGTGGTAGTCTCCCCTGCTTCATCACTCCTAGCATTCCTTACGTAGTGGAGCACGTGAGCGTGTTGAAACACCACGTGTTCTCTCCAGCAAACTGTCCCCTCTCCCCTCAGCAGCTCGGGGTCCTGATTCCTGTCTTAGTGCTTGTTACTGTTGAACGTGCCACGTCCTGATGTTTTTCTAAGAACCCTCAGACCTTTTTGTTCTTACTGACTTGTAGCAACCATCCTTTCAGTTTTCCTTTGGTCACAGTTTTCTTAAAACAAAATAAAAAGTTTTTTAGAGATGTTTAAAATATCTCTATTCTGTATTGTAATCTTAAATTAGAATCCTTGAGAAGAAAAATGTGTTACTAAAATTTTTACTGCTGATAGCAAGTTGTACATGAAACGGACCAGCCCAGAATTGGAATCATGTAAAAGAAGCAGAAATGTTGACGTGCTTTAAAAGAGGACCTGTGTTTCCCCTAGCCTTTGGTTACTGGTCACCTGTCTGCCTATAGGCACTATCCTGAAGAGCGTTTTCCTTCTGTTTTTTTTTTTAAGATTTATTTTTTATTTATTTGAAAGACAGAGTTACAGAGAGAGGTAGAGAGAGAGGTTTTCCATTTGCTGGTTTGCTCCCCAGATGGCTACAACGGCCAGAGCTGCGCCGATTTGAAGCCAGGAGCCAGGAGCTTTTTCCAGGTCTCCCACGTGGGTGCAGGGGCCCAAAGAATTGGGCCATCTTGTACTGCTTTCCCAGGCCATAGAGAGAGCTGGATCGAAAGAGGAGCAGCCAGGACTAGAACTGGTGCCAATATGGGATGCTGGTGCTTCAGGCGAGGGCTTTCACCTGCTGCGCCACAGTACCGGCCCCAGGGTTTTCCTTCTTTATTCTTAAACTTGAACCAAAGGCCCTGATTGGGTACCTGACATTTTTTAGGCGACTTTTCGCTTGCCACAGGCATATCACTGGAAGGCGCTTGTGCATTGAGTTTGGTTGCAGAGAACACAAATGCTCTTTGGATGGGAAAGCTGAGGGAAGAGGTGACGTCTCTCAGTGTCCTTGGTGTTCCTGGGCTTCAGGATAGTTGGTTGGTGTATTTGTGAACCAAGTTAAGGAGACAGGGTTTGAAACTATTAGTTTGGCGAAAGCCGAATGCTGTCTTGCTTGTCCTCTTCTGCTCACTGGCAGAAGTGCTTGAATTGTCTAGTGCAGTATTGAAAGTGCAAAGTGAAGTGGCTCTCTGTACAAAAATAGTAACTCAACA
Organism: Sylvilagus bachmani; assembly: GCA_015711505.1. Lineage (NCBI taxonomy): Eukaryota > Metazoa > Chordata > Mammalia > Lagomorpha > Leporidae > Sylvilagus > Sylvilagus bachmani. Next base: position 5,884 of record JADBBT010004225.1, on the reverse strand, counting down.
AAATCCACAACTACTTCTCTAAATTACATAACGGAAAAGTAAAATTGTGTGAGTAGCTAAAAATAGTTTTTTCCAGCTTATCCTTAAAATTTGAAAATATTTGTCAAATACAGTAAAATACACTATATTATGCATTTTAATCTTTAAAATCAGTTATATATATATATATATATATATATATTTTAACAAATCGGAAAGCCTTGCCAGTGCTGTGTTCTGTACCAGATGAAACTGAACCATGAAGCAGCAGATTTGGGTTGTCATCGGCATAACCACCCGTTACTGTGTTTTGACCTAGCACTTGAGTCAGGGAGAGAGGGTGCTTCCAGAAGAGTGGATGGTGGCCCCACTGACCAGTGGTTCCTGCGCTGGGGGTACACAGAGCCCAGAGCCGAGGCTTGTTTCTGGCTGGAGTGAGGTGGGGTGATCGCTGAGCTTCCCTAGGGAAGGTTTGAGGTAGTTGAGAATACTTGCGTCCATGAACAGGCTTTTGTTTCAGGAGCAAGCAGGTGCCTGGCTAAACATTCAGAACTCTACCGTCAAGTCTTCACTGCAGTTTTCTTTTCCTAATTTGATAGAAGCAGAATAAAGCAGGGATTGCCAGGAAGAAAATGTATAATAAAGTGGTGGGAAATTACAAGGTAGAGAAACCAAAAGGTGGAAGTTTCTTGCTGCTTAAGGAATGTCGTGGGATTGGGCCTGTAAAGTTCAAAGATACACATACGGACTCTTCCCTCTCATTGCTCTGCCTTTTGAATCATGGGTATGTGTGCAACAAAGACAATCCAGAGTCCTCTCTGTTTTTTAATTTATTTATTTGAAGGGTAGAGTTACAGAGAGAGACAGAGAATCTTCTATCCACTAGTTCACTCCCCAAATGACTGTACAGCTAGGGCTGTGCCAGGCTGAAGCCAGCAGCTAGGATCTTCTTCTAGGTCTCCTATCTGGGTGCAGGTGTTCAAGGACTTGGACCACCTTCTGCTGCCTTCCCAGGCGCATGAGCAGGGAGCTGAATCGGAAGTGAAGCGGCTGGGTCTTGAATGGTACGCATATGCAGTGCAGGCGTCACGCGCAGCAGTTTTATCTACCACGCCATAATGCTAGCCCCAACATTGCAAACTTCTTTGTGGTATTTTCTAAGAGACAAGCAACTTTTGGCTTGCTGAAGTAGGATTAATTTCTTTGGAGGAAGTCTTTTTTTTTTTTTTTAAAGAGAAAGTGCTGCAAAACAACAGCAAATTAATCACGACCTTATATACATTTTCTAGTCCTTCTATTCTCCAATTGTTAATGAGTTTTGTTGTTACTCTCTAGGCACCAAAGTGGTACCAGTTGCTGAGTAATAAATACACCAAGTTCAAGTCAGAGATACAGATAAGCATCGCTTTGGAGACAGACACAAAGGCACCCGTGGATAGTTTTAAAGCAAAGGGAGCCCCTCCTCGAGATGGAAAAGGTCTGTTGTGCCTCATTTCTAAACATGGGTTCTGAGTCGTCGATGTTTTGACTAGAACTTGAGGAAGGCAAGGGGGAGGCGTATGTTCTGGGGATCTGTGGAGGTTGTGAATTGAGTGCAGTGCATCAGGCAGACACTGATGTCACACGCGTGCAACACTTGATGCTCTTAACTCTTGTTTATACGTCTTAGGGCAAGCTCTTTTCCTGCTTGTTTTATATATAATGCAACAGTGCAGGATTTAGTATTGTTTTTGGAAATTTCTACTTAGGAATATTTTCCTCCTGGATGAGTGTAAGGAAAGCCCAATGTAATACATTGTTTTTTATTAACTCAGCTATAACTTAAAAAAACCTTGTTTTTCTTTTTTAATGAATTTTGTTTTTTACAACAATTTCAGACTCAATGTCACAACAAAATTGAGTGAACCTGCAGAGCATTCCTACATGCGGCCTCTTCTCACACACAGTGTCCCTTCCTGTCAGCATCCCAGCACCAGAGGGTTAGTGGCATGACTGATAAGCCCACACTGAGATATCAAGGTCACCCATCCTGTAGTTGATATTAGTAGCTGCTCTGCAGATACCTGCGTAACGAGCTGTATATCCTGCTGTAACAGAATCTGGGGTACTTAGAAGATCTTCTTTCTCCTTCCTTCCTGTTGATCCCTTGCTCCCTTCGAGCCTAGGGCATCGAAGCCAGCTTCTGTACTAACTGGCTCTTGGACATTTTTTGCCTCTCACTTTGTCAGTGTCTTCAAAATAACTTGTTGGGGTTTTGATTGGGAATGCTTGAACACATAGATGAACTTGAGCACATACATGAACTTGAGCACATACATGAACTTGAGCACATACATGAACTTGAGCGCTGATGTCCTGGCAGCACTGTTTCCCTTTCCTTCAACAAGCATTATGTCTCCATTTAGTTATTTGATTTCTTTGATCAGAATTTTGCAGTTCTCTGCATGCAGTTCTTGTATATATTTTGTCAAATTTATACATAAGTAGTTCACTTTTGTGGATATTGCTGTAATTCAAATGTGTTTAATTTCAAATTCTACTCATTGCTTGTGTTTGCCTGATCTTGATCTTTTTTTGAATGTTTTAAGTTTCTTAAGTATGATGTTAGCCATAGGATATTTGTGGGTACTTTTCTGTATCTGTTGATGCAATCACATGATTTTTCCTGTTTAGTCTGATGTGGTTGATGACCTAGATTGATACATGAATGCTGAATTAGCCTCACATACCTGCTGTAAATCCCCTTTGGTAATGGAGTACTCATAATCACTTCATACTTTGTTGGAGTCACTTTGTTAATCGAAGATTTTTTGCACCTGTAAGTGTGTTCCAAAGAGTAATTATTGGTCCATCTTGTTGATGATGACTTTAATATGGTTTTTTGGTATCAGGAATTTGCTCGCCTCATAGAATGAGTTAGAAAATATGCCCTGTTTTTATCTTCTGAAAGGATTTCTAAATTGCAAGGCAGAATTATGCCAGTTAGCAAGGACTTACAGAGTTAAACGCGTTGGGTTGAACTTGCATTGAGCCTGTCTGATCTGCATTCTGTTCTGGACGTTTGTTAGGTGTTGACTCAGTTCCACTAATAGTCTGTTAAAGAAACAGACTATTTGTGTGATTTTTGCCAGAAGTTGTCTTTCAACAACTTAGCCCATTTTATCAGGTTATCAAGTATGGGAGTAAACTTGTACTCAGCATTTCTTTATTATCCTTTTGATATCTGTAGGCTATGTAGTGGTATCCCCTCTTTCATTTCTGAAAATAGTTTGTGTTCTTTCCCTTCTATATTCTAACAGCCTGGCCAGAGGCTTTCTTGTGTATTTACTTTTTACAAAAAATTTGAGATGCAGAGTTAGAGAGGGAGAGAAAGGGAGAGAGGTCTTCTATCTCCTGACTCTGTCTGTCTGCTGATTCATTCCCCAAAGGGCCTCAATGGCTGGAGCTGGGCTGATCTGAAGCCAGGAGCTTCTTCCAGGCCTCCCACGTGGGTGCAGGGGCTCAAGCACTTGGGCCATCGTCCACTGCTTTCCCAGGCCATTAGCTGGATCGGAAATGGAGCAGCCGGGACTCAAAATGGTGCTGATATGGGATGCCAGTGCCACAGGCAGAGGCTTAACCCAGCATGCCACGGCGCCAGCCCCACATTCTGGCTTTTATTTACTAATTTACTGAACCAGCTTTTGATTCTGTTGATTGTTCTCCATTGATTTCCTATTTTTAGTTTTAAAAAATTAACAGGTCAGTAAATTTTCTTTCGCTTACTTAGGACTTCAGTACCCTTCTTTTTCTGATTTTCTAGGGTGGAAGTTAAGATGATTGATTGCAGATCTTTGATCTTTTGTGATGAATTCCCGTGCATTCAGTGCTTTGAGTTTCCCTGAGAGCAGTGTTTTCATTGCATCCCACAAATTTTGTTGTGTTAGCATTTTCATTTACTTCAAGATAATTTTTAGTCTCTTGTGCGATGTCTTCGACTCCCTTTTTTTTTTTTTTTTAAATTTTATTTGACAGGTAGAGTTATAGACAGAGAGAGACAGAGAAAGGTCTTCCTTCCGTTAGTTCACTCCCCAAATGGCTGTGCCGATGCGAAGCTAGGAGCCAGGTGCTTCCTCCTGGTCTCCCATGCGGGTGTAGGGACCCAAGCACTTGGGCCATCCTCCACTGCTCTCCCGGGCCACAGCAGAGAGCTGGACTGGAAGAGGAGCAACCGAGACTAGAACCTGGCACCCATATGGGATGCCGGCGCCACAGGCGGAGGATTAACCAAGTGAGCCATGGCGCCGGCCCCTGACTTACATGTTATTAAAAAGTGTGTTGCTTAATACACAAGTATTTGGGAACTTTCAGCTATGTATCTTTCTATTACTGTTTAGCTTGTTTCTATTGTGGTCTGAAAGCAGACGTGTCTTGATTACCAAACTTTTAAATTTGTTAAGGTGTGTTTTGTGGCCCAGAATATTGTCTGTTGGTTAATGTCCATCTACGACGGAAAGGGAAGTGTTTGCTGCTGCTGTTGAATGAAGTAGTCTAGAGATATTCTTTTTTTTTTTTTTTTTTTTAAGATTTATTTACTTGAAGGTCGGAGTTACACAGAGAGAGAAGGAGAGGCAGAGGCAGAGAGAGAGGTCTTCTTTGCGCTGGCTCACTCCCAAGATGGCCGCAACAGCTGGAGCTGTGATGATCCAATGCCAGGAGCCAGGAGCTCCTTCCCAGTCTCCCACGCGGGTGCAGGGGCCCAAGGATTTGGGCCATCTACTACTTTCCTAGGCCACAGCAGAGAGCTGGATCAGAAGTAGGGCAGCTGGGACTCGAACTGGCGCCCACATGGGATGCCAGCACCGTAGGCAGTGGCTTTATCCACTACGCTACAGCACCAGCCCCAGAGATTTTTTTTTTTTTTTTTAATTTATTTGACAGAGTTAGAGAGAAAGGTCTTCCTTCTGTTGGTTCACCCCCCAAATGGCCACTGTGGCTGGAACTATGCTGATCCAAAGCCAGGAGCCAGGTGCCTCCTCCTGGTCTCCCATGCGGGTGCAGGGCCCAAGCACTTGGGCCATCCTCCACTGCCTTCCCGGACCACAACAGAGAGCTGGGTTGGAAGAGGAGCAACCGAGACTAGAACCTGGCGCCCATATGGGATACCGGTGCTGCAGGCAGAGGATTAACCAAGTGAGCCAAGCCGCCGGCCCTAGATATTCTTAATATCCAGTGGATTGATGATATTGTTCAGTTTGACTAAGTCTCCACCGATTTTCTGCTTGCTGAATCTGTCCATTTCTGATAAAGGGATATTAAGGTTTTCAGCTATAGTAATGGATACAGCTATTTCTCCTTGCAGTTTTACATGGTTTTGCCTCATATACTTTGGCGTTTATGGTTACATATATACACATTAAGGATTGTTAGGTCCTCTTGGTGAACTGACTCCTTTGTGATTACCTAATACCTCTCTTTGTTTCTTAACTTCCATTGATCTGAAGTCTTCTATGTCCGAAGTTACATAATGGTTCCCACTTTATTTTGATTAATGTTGGCATGGTATATCTTTCTCCATCCCGTAATGTTTTTTTTGTTTGTTTGTTTTCCTCAGTGTCCTTTTCTCATTTAAATATTTTTTTTTTAAATTTTTATTTAGAATATAAATTTCCTGGTCTCCCAGGAAAAAGCACCCAGCGCCTGGCTCCTGCCATCGGATGAGCGCGGTGCGCCGGCCGCAGCGCACCGTCCGTGGCAGCCATTGGAGGGTGAACCAACGGCAAAGGAAGACCTTTCTGTCTCTCTCTCTCTCTCACTGTCCACTCTGCCTGTCAAAAACTAAAAAAAAAATATATATAAATTTCCAAGGTACAACTTGTGGATTGCAATGGCTTCCCCACCCATACCTCCCCTCCCCCCCCCCACC
>JADBBT010004224.1:0-10491 GCA_015711505.1 Sylvilagus bachmani | reverse complement strand
GTTTTTTTAGGATTTAGTGGTTTTTTTTAGGATTAATGGTTAGGGTTAGGGTTGGGATTGGGGTGGGGTTGGGGTTGTGGTTAGTCTTAGGGTTGTGGTTAGCGTTAGGGTTACAGCTAGGGCTAGGTTTAGTGTTAGGGTTAGGGTTAGGGCTAGGGCTAGGGCTAGGCCTAGGGTTAGTGTTAGGGTTAGGGCTAGGTTTAGGCTTAGGGTTAGGGTTATTGTTTGCGCCAGGTTTAGGATTACGATTATGGTTAGGGCTAGGGCTAGGGCCAATGTTAGGGTTTGGATTAGGGCTTGGGCTAGGGCTAGGGCTCGGGTTATTGTTAGGGTTAGGGCTAGGGCTAGGGTTAGGGTTATTTTGGGGGTTGGGGTTAGGGTTATGTCTAGGGCTAGGGCTAGGGTAATGGTAGGGTTAGGTTTAGGGTTAGGGCTAGGATGAATCTTAGTGTTAGGGTTTGGGATAGGGTTAGGGTTAGAGTTAGTGTTAGGGTTGGGGCTACGGCTAGGGTTTTGTTTAGGGCTAGGTCTAGGGCCAGGGTTAATGTTAGGGTTAGGATTAGGTCTCGGTCTAGGGCTAGGGCTAGGGTTAGGGTTTGGGTTAGGGCAGGGCTATTATTAGGGTTAAGGTCAGGGTTAGGGATAGGTCTAGGGTTTGTTTAGGGTTAGTGTTATATGTAGAGCTATGGCTATGGCTAGGGTTAAGGGTAGAGTTAGGGTTAGGGGAAGGGCTAGGGCTAGGGTTAGGTTTAGGGTGTGGGTTAGTGTTAGGGCTAGGGTTTGCATTAAGGTTATGTTTGGGGTTGGGATTAGGGTTATGGGTAGTGCTAGGGCTAGGGTTAGGTTAGGGTTAGGGTTAGGGTTAGGGTTAGGGCTAGGGTTGGTGTTAAGGCTAGGGCTAGGTTTAGGGTTAGAGTTAGGGTTAGGGTTAGGGTTAGGGCTAGGGTTAGGTTTAGGGTTACGGCTAGGTTTAGGGTGAGGGTTAGGTTTATGGCTAGGGCTAGGCCTAGGGCTAGAGCTAGGGTCATGGTTAGGTTTAGGGTTAGGTCTAGGGCTAGGGTTAGGGTTAGGTTTTGGGCTAGGGCTAGCTTTAGGTTTAGGGTTAATATTAGGGTTAGGACTTGGTTTAGGGTTTGGGCTAAGGTTAGGGTACGTGCTAGGGTTAGATCTAGGGCTAGGGTTAGGGTTAGTGTTAGGGTTGGGATTGTGGTGATGTTGGGGTTGTGGTAAGGCTTAGGGTTGGGGCTGGGGTTGGGGTTGTTGTTAGGCTTAGTTTGGGGGTTGGGGTTGGGGTTCGGTTAGGCTGAGGGTTACTGTTAGGGTTAGGGCTAGGTCTAGGATTAGGGTTAGGGTTAGGGTTAGTGTTAGGGCTAGGGCTAGGTCTAGGGTTAGGTTTAGGGTTAGGATTAGGGCTAGGACTAGGGCTAGGGCTAGGGTTAGAGTTAGGGGTTAGTGTTAGGGCTAGGGCTAGGGCTAGGTCTAGGTTTATGGTTAGGGTCAGGTTTATGGCTAGAGCTAGGTCTAGGTCTAGGGTTATGGTTAGGTTTAGGAATAGGGCTAGTACTAGGGCTAGTGTTAGGTTTTGTTTTTGTGCTGGGGTTAGGGCTAGGGTTACAGTTAGGGTTATGGTTGGGCTTGGGTTTGGGTTAGGGTTAGGGTTATGGCTAGGTCTAGGGCTAGGTTCAGGGTAGGGTTATGGTTAGGGTTAGGGTTAGTGTTAGGTCTAGGTTTAGGTTTAGGGTTAGGTTTACGGCTAGGGCTAGGGTTAGGATAGGGCTTGGGCTAGGATTAGGGTTTGGGTTAGGGCTAGGGCTTGGATTATGGTCAGGATTAGAGCTAGGGTTGTGGTTAGGGTTAGGGCTAGGGCTAGGGTTAGGGTTAGTGTTACGGTTAGGGCTACGGATAGTGATAGGGTTAGGGTTAGGACATGGTTAGTGTCAGGGTTAGCCTTAGGGCTAGGGCTAGGTCTAGGGTTTTTGTTAGGGTTAGTGTTAGGGCTAGAGTTAGGATTAGGGTTAGGTTTAGGGCTAGGGCTATGTCAGGGTTAGGTTTAGGCCTAGGGTTGGGGTTAGGGCTAGGGCTGTTTTTAGGGTTATGGTTAAGGTTAGAACTAGGGCTAGGGTTAGGGCTAGGGTTAGGGTTAGGGCTAGGGCTACAGCTAGGTTTAGGGCTAGGGCTTGGGTTAGGTTTAGGGTTATGGTTGGTGTTAGTGTTATGTTTATGGCTAGGGCTAGGGCTAGGGCTAGGGTTATTGTTAGGGTTAGGGTATTGGTTAGTGCTAGGTTTAGGGTTTTGCCTAGGGTCAGGGAAAGGGTTACTGTTAGGGCTACGGTTAGGGTTAGAGTTAGGGCTAGGGCTAGGGCTAGGGGTAATGTTAGGGTTGTGGCTAGGGCCAATGCTATTTTTAGGGTTAGTTTTAGGTTTAGGGCCATGGCTAGGGCTAAGGCTAGGGCCAGATCTAGGGTAAGGGCTAGGGCTAGAGTTAAGGTTAAGGCTAGGGCTAGTGCTCAGGTTAGGGTTAGGTTCAGAGCTAGGGCTAGGGTTAGGGTTAGGGTTAGGGGTAGTGCTAGGGTCAGGTTTAGGGTTAGGTTTAGCCTTAGGCCTAGGGCTAGGGCTAGGGTTAGAGTTAGTGCTCTGGCTAGGGCTAGGGCTAGGGCTAGGACTAGTGCTTCAGCTAAGGTTAGAGCTGTGGCTAGGTTTGGGGTAGGGCTAGGGCTAGGGTTAGGGCTAGAGTTAGGTTTAGTTTGAGTGTTAGGGTTAGGTTAATGATTATAGTTATGGCCTGGTTTATGGTTACGTTAGGGCTAGGTCAGGGCTGGGTTTAGGGTTAAGTTTAGTGGTATTTTTTTTGGATTTAGTGTTTTTTTCAGGATTAAGTGTTAGGGTTAGAATTCGTGTTAGAGTTAGGGTTAGCGTTATGGTTGGGATTGGGGTGGGTTGTGGTTGTGGTAAGGCTTAGGGTTGGGGTTGGGGTTGGGTTTAGGCTTAGGTTTGGGTTGGGGTTTGGGTTCGGTTAGGGTTAGGGTTAGGGTTAGGGCTAGGGCCAGGGTTAGGGTTAGGGTTAGGGTTAGGGTTAGTGTTAGGGCTAGGGCTAGGTCTAGGGTTATGTTTCTGTAGTATTCTACTCAGAAAACAAGAACGTGTATCTGTTGTGTCTCCATGTGGAACTAATTTGAGTTTGCCAACAAAAAAACAAAATGTTACATTCTAAACTTCACTCAAAACTCTAAAGTTCATAGATAATATCCAGAAAACACTAACAAACACACAGGCAGTTTTAAAAGCTGTAGCATTCTACTCAGAAAACCTTCAATATGTACCTGTTGTTCTCTCCATATGAAACGAATTAGTGTTTTCCAACAGAAAAACAAAATGTTACATGCCAGAATTCATTCCAAAGAATAAAGTCCACAGATAATATCCAGAAAACAGAAACAAGCACAGAGGCTGTAGCAAGAGTTGGGATTGAGTTAGGCACAACAGAACGGGATATTTCTGGTTAGATCCAGACCTATCTGGATAAACTGGTGTGGAATTTATATGCAAAGGACCCAGAAAAGTACAGTCAACCTGGTTTTGGAGAAAAGCAAAGTCTTTTTCTTGAGCAAGTGGATTCAATGTCAAGTTTACAAACACAAATATTATTTTGAACCTGGTTTCTGTATCATTCTCCTCAGAAAACTCAAATGTGAACCTGTTTGTTCACTCCATATGAAATGAATTAGAGTTTACCTACAGAAAAACTAAATGAACATGCCAGAATTCATTCCACACTCTAAAGTGCATAAATAATATCCAGAAAACACAAAGAAACACAGAGGCTGTTTTCAAACCTGATATACATTTAGCCACACCAGAACCAGTTATTTCTGGTTTCAAAGAGACCTATCTGGACAAACTGGTGTGGAATTCGTGTCCAAAGGATCCAGAAAAGCAGAGACAACCTGGTTTTGGAGAAAAGCAAAGTCTTTTTCTTGAGCAAGTGGATTCAATGTCATGTTTACAAACACTAATATCATTTTGACCCTGGTTTCTGTAGCATTCTACTCAGAAAACAAGAAGGTGTACCTGTTGCGTCTCCATGTGGAACCAATTAGAGTTAGCCAACAAAAAATCAAAATGCTACATGCTAAAATTCATTCCACACTCTAAAGTTCATAGATAATATCCAGAAAACAGTAACAAACACACAGGCTGTTTTAAAAGCTGATATTCTTTTAGCCACAACAGGACCCTCTATTTCAGGTTTGATCCAGACCTATCTGGAAAAAACGATGTAGAATCCATGTCCAAAGGATCCAGAAAAGCATACTCAAGAGGTTTTGGAGAAATGCAAAGTCTTTTTCTTGGGCAAGTAGATTCAATGTCTAGTTTACAAACACAAATATCATTTTGAACCTGGTTTCTGTAGCATTCTACTCAGAAAGCTCAAATGTGAACATGCTGTTTTCTCCAAATGAAATGAATTTGCGTTTACCTACAGAAAAACAAAATTTTACATTCCAGAATTCATTCCATAGAGTAAAGTCCACAGATAATATGCAGAAAACAGAAACAAACACAGAGCATGAAGCAAGAGTTGGGATTGAATTAGGCACAACAGAACCGGATATTTCTGGTTAGATCCAGACCTATCTGGATAAACTGGTGTGGAATTCGTGTGCAAAGGACTCAGAGAAGCAGAGTCAACCTGGTTTTGGATGAAAGCAAAGTCTTTTTCTTGGTCAAGTGGATTCAATGTCATGCTTACAAACACAAATATAATTTTTAACCTGGTTTCGGTAGCATTCTACTCAGAATCCTCAAATATGTACCTGTTGTTCTCTCCATATGAAACGAATTAGCGTTTTCCAACAGAAAAACAAAATGTTACATGCCGGAATTCATGCCACACTCTAAAGTGCATAGATAATATCCACAAAACACAAACAAACACAGAGGCTGTTTTCAAAGCTGATATACATTTAGCCGCACCAGAGCCGGATATTTCTGGTTTCAACCAGACCTATATGGAAAAACTGGTGTGGAATTTGTGTACAAAGGATCCAGAAAAGCACAGTCATACTGGTTTTGGAGAAAAGCAAAGGCTTATTCTTGGGCAAGTGGATTCAATGTCATGTTTACAAACACTAATATAATCTTTAACCTTGTTTCTGTAGCATTCTACTCAGAAAAAAAGAATGTGTACCTGTTGTGTCTCCATGTGTTACCAATTAGAATTTGCAAACAAAAAGCCAAAATGTTACATGCTAAAATTCATTCAAAACTCTAAAGTTCATAGATAATATCCAGAAAACACTAACAAACACACAGGCTGTTTTGAAAGCTGATATTCATTTAGCCACATCAGATCCGGTTATTTCTGGTTTGATCCAGACCTATCAGCAGAAATGAGTGTGGAATTAATGTCCAAGGATCCAGAGAAGCACAGTCAAGCAGGTTTTGGGGAAAACTAAAGACTTATTCATGGGCAACTGTATTCAATGTCATGTTTGCAAACACTAATATCATTTAGAACCTGGTTTCTGTAGCATTCTACTCAGAAAACTCAAATGTGAACCTGCTGTTCTCTCCATATGAAATTAATTAGAGTTTACCTACAGAAAAACCACATCTTACATCCAGAATTCATTTCAAAGAATAAAGTCCAAAGATAATTTCCACAAAACAGAAAGAAAGACAGAGGCTGTAGCTAGAGTTGGGATTGAGTTAGTCACCACAGAACCATATATTTCTGGTTAGATCCAGACCTATCTGGACAATCTGGTGTGGAATTGATGTCCAAAGCATCCAGAAAAGCACATTCAAGCAGGTTTTGGAGAAAAGCAAAGTCTTATTCTTGGGCAAGTGGAATCAATGTCATGTTTACAAACGCTAATATAATCTTTAACATTGTTTCTGTAGCATTCTACCCAGAGAACAAGAATGTGTACCTGTTGTGTCTCCATGTGGAACCATTTAGAGTTTTCCAACAAAAAGCCAAAATGCTACATGCCAGAATTCATGTCACACTCTACAGTGCATAGATAATATCCAGAAAACACTAACAAACACAGAGGCTGTTTTAAAAGCTGATATTCATTTAGCCACATCAGATCCGGTTATTTCTGGTTTGATCCAGACCTACCTGGACAAACGAGTGTGGAATTAATGTCCAAGGATCCAGAAAAGCACAGTCAAGCTGGTTGTGGAGGAAAGCATAGTCTTTTCTTGTGCAAGTGGATTCAATGTCATGTTTACAAGCACAAATATCATTTTTACCCTGGTTTCTGTAGCATTCTAATCAGAAACCAGAAGGTGTACCTGTTGTGTCGCCATGTGGAACCACTTAGAGTTAGCCAACAAAAAATCAAAATGTTACATGCTGAAATTCATTGCACACTCTAAAGTTCATAGGTAATATCCAGAAAACAGTAACAAACACACAGGCTGTTTTAAAAGCTGATATTCATTTAGCCAAAACAGAACCGGCTATTTCTGTTTTATCCTGATCTCTCTGAACAAATCGGGGTGGAATTCGTGTCCAAAGGAACCAGAAAAGCACAGTGAATCAGGTTTTGGAGAAAAGCAAAGTCTTTTTCTTGGGCAAGTGGATTCAATGACATGTTGCCAAACACAAATATCATTTTGAACCTGGTTTCGGTAGCATTCTACTCAGAATCCTCGAATATGTACCTGTTGTTCTCTCCATATGAAATGGATTAGTGTTTACCTACAGAACAACAAAATGTTACATGCCAGAAATATTCCAAACTCTAACATGCATAGATAATATCCACAAAACACAAACAAACACAGAGGCTGTTTTCAAAACTGATATACAATTAACCACACCAGAACCGGATATTTGTGGTTTGAACCAGACCTATCTGGACAAACTGGTGTGGAATTCATGTGCAAAGGACCCAGAAAAGCACAGTCAAACTGGTTTTGGAGAAAAGCTTCACCTTTTTCTTTGGCAAGTGGATTCAATGTCATGTTTACAAACACTAATATCATTTTTAACCTGGTTTCTGTAGCATTCTAATCAGAAACCAGAAGGTGTACCTGTTGTGTCGCCATGTGGAACCAATTAGAGTTAGCCAACAAAACATCAATATGTTACATGCTAAAATTCATTCCACATTCTAACGTTCATAGATAATATCCAGAAAACTGTAACAAACACACAGGCTGTTTTAAAAGCTGATATTCATTAAGCCACAAGAGAACCGGCTATTTCTGGTTTGTTCCAGACCTATCTGGACAAACCGGTGTGGAATTCAATTCTAAAGGACCCAGAAAAGCACATTCAAGCAGGTTTTGGAGAAAAGCAAAGTCTTTTTCTTGGGCAAGTGGATTCAATGTCAGGTTTACAAACACAAATGTCATTTACAACCTGGTTTCAGTAGCATTCTACTCAGAAAACTCAAATGTGAAATTGTTGTTCTCTCCATATGAAATGAATTAGCGTTTTCAAACAGAAAAACAAAATGTTACATGCCAGAATTCATTCCAAAGAGTAAAGTCCACAGATAATATCCACAAAACAGAAACAAACACAGAGGCTGTAGCAAGAGTTGGGATTGAGTTAGGCACAACAGAACCAGATATTTCTGGTGAGAACCAGACCTATCTGGATAAACTGGTGTGGAATTCATGTGCAAAGGACCCAGAAAAGTACCGTCAACCTGGTTTTGGTGAAAGACAAAGTCTTTTCCTTGGGCAAGTGGATTCAATGACATGTTTACAAACAAAAATATCGTTTTGAACCTGGTTTTGGTAGCATTCTCCTCAGAAAACTAAAATGTGAAATTGTTGTTCTCTCCATATGAAATGAATTAGCATTTTCCAACAGAAAGCAAAATGTTACATGCCAGAAATCTTTCCAAAGAATAAAGTCCACAGATAATATTCAGAAAACAGAAAGAAGCACAGAGGCTGTAGCAAGAGTTGGGATTGAGTTAGGCACAACAGAACCGGATATTACTGGTAAGATCCAGACCTATCTGGATAAACTGCTGTGGAATTCGTGTCCAAAAGATCCGGAAAAGCAGAGTCAAACTGGTTTTTGACAAAAGCAAAGTCTTTTTCTTCGGCAAGTGGATTCAATGTCATGTGTACAAACACTAATATCATTTAGAAGTTGGTTTCTGTAGCATTCTGCTCAGAAAACTCAAATGTGAACCTGTTGTTCTCCCCATATTAAATGAATTAGCGTTTTCCAACAGAAAAACTAAATGTTACTTGCCAGAATTAGTCAACACTCTAAAGTGCATAAAAATATCCAGAAAACACAAACAAACACAGAAGCTGTTTTCAAAGCTGATATACATTTAGCCACACCAGAACTGGCTATTTCAGTTTGATCCTGACCTATCTGGTCAAACCGGTGTGGAATTCATGTGCAAAGGACCCAGAAAAGCACAGTCAAACTGGTTTTGGAGAAAAGCAAAGTATTTTCTTGGGCAATTGGATTCAATGACATGTTTACAAACACAAATATCATTTTGAACCTGGTTTCAGGAGCATTCTACTCAGAAAACTCAAATGTGAATCTGTTATTCTCCCCATTGAATCGAATTAGCGTTTTGCAACCTAATAACAAAATGTTACATGCCAGAAATCTTTGCAAAGAACAAGTATACAGATAATATCCAGAAAACACAAACAAACACAGAGGCTGTTTTCAAAACTGATATACATTTAGCCACAACAGAACCGGATATTTCTGGTTTGAACCAGAACTATCTTGACACACCGGTGTGGAATTCCTGTCCAAACGATCCAGAAAAGCACAGTCAAACTGGTTTTGGAGAAAAGCTTCACCTTTTTCTTTGGCAAGTGGATTCAATGTCATGTTTACAAACACTAATACAATTTTTAACCTGGTTTCATTAGCATTCTACTCAGAAATCAAGAAGGTGTACCTTTTGTCTCCATGTGGAACCACTTAGAGTTAGTCAACAAAAAATCTAAATGTTACATGCTAAAATTCATTCCACACCCTAAAGTTCATAGATAATATCCAGAAAACAGTAACAAACACACAGGCTGTTTTAAAAGCTGATATACATTTAGCCAAACCACAACCGGCTATTTCTGTTTTGATTCAGACCTATCTGGACAAATCGGGGTGGAATTCGTGTCCAAAGGAACCAGAAAAGCACAGTGAATCAGGTTTTGGAGAAAATCAAAGTCTTTTTCTTGGGCAAGTGGATTCAATGTCAAGTTTACAAACTCAAATATCATTTTGAACCTGGTTTCAGTAGCATTCTAATCAGAAAACTCAAATGTGTACCTGTTGTTCTCTCCATATGAAATGAATTAGCGTTTTCCAACATAAAAAGAAAACGTTCCATGCCAGAATTCATTCCAAAGAATAAAGTCCACAGATAATATTCAGAAAACAGAAACAAACACAGAGTTGGGATTGAGTTAGGCACAACAAAACCCGATATTTCTGGTGAGATGCAGACCTATCTGGATAAACTGGTGGGGAATTCTTATGCAAAGGACCCAGTAAAGTGCATACAACCTGGTTTTGGAGAAAGGCAAAGTTTTTTTCTTGGGCAAGTGGATTCAGTGACATATTTACAAACACAAATATCATTTTTAACATGCTTTCTGTTGCATTCTACTCAGAATCCTCGAATATATACCTGTTGTTCTATCCATATGAAACGAATTAACGTTTTCCAACAGAAAAACAAAATGTTACATGCCAGAATTCTTCAACACACTAAAGTGCATAGATAATATCCACAAAACACAAACAATTAGAGTTAGCCAACAAAAAAACAAAGTGTTACATGCTAAAATTCATTCAAAACTCTGAAGTTCATAGATAATATCCAGAAAACAGTAACAAACACACAGGCTGTTTCAAAAGCTGATATTCATTTAGCCACAACAGAACCGGATATTTCTGGTTTGATTCAGACTTAACTGGATAAACCGGTGTGGAATTCAATTCTAAAGGACCCAGAAAAGCACATTCAAGCAGGTTTTGGAGAAAAGCATAGTGTTTTTCTTGGGCAAGTGGATTCAATGTCAAGTTTACAAACACAAATATCATTTAGAACCTTGTTTCGGTAGCATTCTAATTAGAAAACTCAAATGTGAACCTGTTGTTCTCTCCATATGAAATGAATTAGCGTTTACCTACAGAACAACCACATCTTACATGCCAGAATTCATTCCAAAGAGTAAAGTCAGCAGATCATATCCAGAAAACACAAACAAACAGAGAGGCTGTAGCAAGAGTTGGGATTCAGTTAAGCACAACAGAACCGGATATTTCAGGTTAGATCCAGACCTATCTGGATAAACTGGGGTGGAATTCATGTGCAAAAGACACAGAAAAGTGCATTCAACCTGGTTTTGGAGAAAACAAAGTCTTTTTCTTGAGCAACTGAATTGAATGACACGTTTACTAACACAAATATCATTTTGAATATGGTTTTGATAGCATTCTTCTCAGAATCTTCAAATGTGAACCTGTTGTTCTCT
>JADBBT010004223.1:0-10491 GCA_015711505.1 Sylvilagus bachmani | reverse complement strand
GCAATAGAGCGGGCCAGCACAGTAGCTGTGGTGGTGCCATCCCCAGCCTCTTCATTTGTGTTATTGGCAACATCTTGAACAAGTTTAGCTCCAATATTCTTATATTTATCCTTTAAGTCAATTGACTTTGCAACAGTCACACCATCTTTTGTTACTTTAGGGCTACCCCAACTCTGTTCAATAATTACTGTTCTCCCCTGTAAATGCACAGGAAAAAAAAATGTGACATGATCTCACACACTAAAAATTTAGAGTTAAAAAATGAGCAGGCTTCAATAACAAGACAAGTACTTAAAAATCTCCATGTAAATTCTATCATTTTTATCAGCCCTGCAACATGGTCAAGGGCAAATTCATCATGACCCTTAGTCTACAAAAACTGACCTCTGCTTCTCTGCAGAGCATAACTTTGAATGAAATTATTATAGGAGATGAAAATCCCAGGGAATAAAAGATGTCATCTTATAATATAATAAAGTGTACAACGCAAGATTAATCACAAAATTCAATACTCTTCACATTGCTTATATTTAAGTTTTGGCTGGCGCTTATTCAACATACTCAGAAAAAAGTACTCAGAACTTGGGAGACCCGGACAGAGTTCCAGTCCAGGCTCCAGGTCTTGGCCCAGACTCAGCTGTTGTGGGTTTTTGGGAGAGTGAACTAGTGGAAGGAAAATCTTTTTCTTTCAGATGAGCAAGTAAACCCTTTGAAGATTTATTGGAGCCGATGTTGTGGTCGTAAAAGCTACTGCCTGCAGTGCCAGTATCCCATGAGTAGTGGTTCTAGTATTGGCTGTTCCCTTTATCTATTTATTTGACAGATAGAATTAGACAGTGAGAGAGAGACAGAGAGAAAGGTCTTCCTTTCATGGGTTCACTCCCCAAATGGCCGCCACAGCCGGAGCTACGCCGATCCGAAGCCAGGAGCCAGGTGCTTCCTGGTCTTCCATGTGGGTGCAGGGAAACAATTACCTGGGCCATCCTCCACTGCCCTCCCGGGCCACAGCAGAGAGCTGGAATGGAAGAGGAGCAACTGGGACTAGAACCCGGTGCCCATATGGGATGCCGGCGCAGCAGGATTAACCAAGTGAGCCACAGCGAAGTCTTCCACTTTTGAAAAGAAAGTGGATGGTCCCTGCACCCATGTGGAAGACCTGGAAGAAGCTCCTGGCTCCTGGTTCTGGCCATTGCAGCCATTTGGGGAGTGAACCGTTGAATGGAAAATCTGTGCCTTTCAAACAAATCTTTTAAAAGAAAATTTACTTATTTAAAAGGCAAAATGACAGAGAAAAATGGAGAGATTAAGAGTTCTTCCATCCAGTAATGGTTCATTCACCAAATGGCTGCAAAAGCCACGTATGCAGCTAAGAACTCCATTCTGATCTCCCATACAGTTGGCAAGAGCCCAAGTACTCAGGCCATCTTCCACTGCCTTCCTAGGAACATTAGCAGGGAGTTACTAGGATAGGAGGCAGAGTAACTGAGATTCAAACCAGCACTGGGACATCGGATGTAGACATCACAAGCTACAGCTCAGATGGCTACACCACAATGGTATCCCACAAATAAAACCGTAGGAATCCCAAACATAGCATATATGTTTCTGTACCTTTTGGATTTGAACCAAAACTGCTACCTTCTATTTTTGAGCTGTACAAATGGCCTATTCTTACAGTTGTTTAGGTCACTTTGATATTTCAAGTGTTTTCAATTTGAAAACTGTACTCATCCGTACTACAGCCACCTCAAAAAAATTTTAAATATGCTTTGGAAGAGGAGAACAGCAGAAAATACTGTGCAAATTAGTACCTACAAGGAAGGGAGGAATGGGTAGAGTTAGTTTTCCAAGATAATACATGGTGGCTATGATTGCCAACAAGATCAATGCATTTACTGTTCCTAAACTGTGCGCGAAAAAGTGGTAATGAAAAAATAGGGAGCAGAGGTTGAGTTCCTGCCTGGCACAGTTCTGGCTGTTGTGAGCATCTGAGGAGTGAACCAGCACATGAGATCGATCACACTGCCTTTCAGACAAATCTTTTAAAAATTATCACCTTCAAGTACATATCTGAGGTATCATTGGACACAACCTGTATTTCCCCCCAATACTTGCCACTACTGGGAAAAGATCCATGAATGTGATGCAAGGACACAAGCGAAATTAACTGTACTAAGTGTTCACCTTAAGCTGTGAGTTACTACCCAGTTACATCACACAATACACACACACACACACATTAAAAATAAAGAACTATACATAAAAACTAGATTCTCTCAAAAAGTGAATACCAAAGTACTGGTAAATAGTTCTACGTGACTATTCCTTAATCAGTAAAACAGTATTCCTTAATTAGTAATACGTAATTAAAAATAAATAATACTGATACCTTTGGCCCCATTGTCACGGCTACAGCATCGGCTAAAAGGTCTACACCTTGCAGCATTAAGGCTCGGGCATCTGCACCAAATTTTACGTCTTTGGCGTAAGCCCGAGTGAGATGAGGAGCCAGTGCCCTGGACACTGGCCTCATCTGGCGAAGGACTGTGGGTAATCGAAGCATTTCTGCAGGAGAAAACAAGTACACGATCAGTACCACGCCAATCCGCGCGTCGCAGCAAATATGCCCACCCTCACACCAGATCAAGCAAGGTTACGTGCGAACCAGGTCGACCTCTGCCAGCCACTAACTCCCCCGCCACGCAGCCTCGGAACCCCCAGCAATCGGCGAAAGCTAAGAGGCCGCCCCTTGCCTGACCTATAGCACAAGGCACACGCAACTGCTACCCCATGGCCGCCTACTCCTGCCTCCAAAAAACAAGTTAATTTTTCACCGCTAAAATGGCCTACAGAGTAGAATCGCTCCAATTGTATCCCTGCAAAGACCAATCGGTGGCAGTGGGGTGGGGGGAAGGGGAGAGAGCGAGAAGAGAGGCGGTCTACAAATCCGAGTCACTAGGGAAGTAGTCCTGACGCCGCAAAACCCGTTCAGCGGAAAGTGTCTTCAAGTATCCAGCCGAAGCTACAGTATCAGAGCAGTTAACTAGGCCCCGACTCCGCGAGCCCCACGTGTCTTGCTTTCAGGACGCCCCCAGCAAGGTCAAGAGCTGAGGCGCCGCACCCCTGCAGCCCGCCGGCTAAAAGCAGTTCCTGGCGGACGCGACCACCCCCAGCCAGGAGCAGGCAACCCCAGCAGGCCCAAGCGGCCTCGATGTCCCCCGTCCCGTCCCCAGGCCAGTCCTCCCTCCTTCCCTCCCGCGCCTGGCCCGGGCCGCAGTCCACGCCGCACGTGATGAAACCCGCATGGGTTCCCGAGGCCTGGCCCAGCGCGCCCCGTCTCGCAATCCTCCAAGTCCTGGCTGTCGCCTGCCGGCCCGCTCAGGCCGGCCCGCAGCGGAAGAAGGCCTGCTCCAGGGCCGCAGGCGCCGGGGCCAGGCGGCGCCGAGTGGCCGCGTACCTGCGGGGAGGCGGCGCGGAGTGCACGCGGCGAGGCAGGCCGTCGGCGGCGAGTGAGGGCCAGGCTGCAGGGCGCGCACGGCAATGAGTCTGTGCCCCGCCCTCGGCTGCTCCCCGCCCCGCGGCACCGCGTGTGCGGCGGCTCCCGCCCCTGCCCGTCGCCCGGGGCCCGGCAATCAGCACGCGCCGCGCCCGCGCCCCGCCCCGCCCCACCGCGCAGAGCCAGGACGGCGGGCTCAGCCCCCTCCGGCCGAGTTAGGCTCGTTCCCGGGCCGCGCTGGCTTCCAGAACTTTCCGGAAAGCGCCGCGCGCTCTGCGGGTCAAGGGTCACACTCGTCATTTCCGGGAGGGGACAGGGGGGTAGGTTTGTCCTTTCACCTCGGCCGACTGGCCTAGAAAAGCCTAGAAAGAGCTCTTCTTCAATTCCGCCCTCTGGGCCTCGCGTCAGCAGGCCGCGCGGCGCCTTCCGGGCGAATCCCGGCGCGCGCTGCGGCGGCCGCCCCTCTCGGGGGGAGGGGCGGGGGCGGGCGCGGGCCGAGCGCGCGTGCGCGGTGCTTGGCCTTTTCACGTGTCCCGAGGGTCAGGCTGCGGGTCTCTCCTTGGAGCGGCGCGAGAGCGGAGCGGGAGCTGCGGCGCTGGGGCCATGGTGAGTCCCGCGTGGCCCGCGGGGCGCCCTGCGGGGCCTGACTGCAGGGCTAGTGGGGCGTTCCGTGAGTAGCGGCCGCCTGTCCTCCGCAGAGGCGAGGCCGCGCCGGCCCTCCCCTCCGCCGAGGGCTCCTTGCACGCGCGTGTGCCGCAGTAGCGTGGGGCAGGGGGGCGGGAGCCCGGGCACACACGCGCGGCGGCCCACCTGCCTCTGCACGCAGGGCCCTTGTGGGTGTGCAGGATCTTGGAGAAAGAGCTCGGCTCCAGGCGGAGGGAGTGACGCTGACTTTTCCAGAAAACCTTAAGGAAAATGACCTTGGAGTTAATTAAGGTTAACTAAGCAGGTCACGTGGGCGAGAGAGGGGCGACAACGACCCCCCAGCGAACACTGAGGGTGGGGAATTAAGCTTGGTGCAAAGGGCGGAACGTTCAGATGCGTTCCCTGAGTGTGGGTGTTCTGGAAAACCGAAGTTGGTTGAGATGAAACGCTTGCGGAGGCGCTGCGTGTTTTCAATAAAACGTTTTTCTCTGTGCAGGCACAGGCATTTAGGAAGTTTATTCCGCTCTTTGACCGGGTCTTGGTGGAGAGGAGCGCCGCGGAAACAGTAACCAAAGGAGGCATTATGCTCCCTGAAAAATCTCAAGGAAAAGTATTGCAAGCAACGGTAGTAGCTGTTGGATCAGGCTCTAAAGGAAAGGTAACTTGGGGACTGCAGATGCAGCTATAAAAGTATTTTAAATAACTTGTGTCATTTTAAGGAAAATGATTGCAAAAATAAGCTGATGGAGATTTCCATCGTAGTAACAATGTCTCCAGGAGCTATCTAGTAGACTAGTATCACTGGTTTTTTTCAGATTGTAAATTTTTGAGAAGACAAGATTATGCTGCAAGGTATACTGCTGGACCTTTTAAGACTTGAAACGTGGACTGTTAGGGGACTTTCAGTGTTAGAGGTTAAACTAAGGCCACATTGCCCGGGTCTTGTAACTTTTGGGGCCTTAGCTGGTATACCTGTGAAAGCAACAGGCTGGTCTATGCTTAGGGTGTTCACCCGATTAACTAGCTAAATCTTAGGTCTTTGAAAGTGTCAGGCCAAGTACACAGTAAATGCCCTTAGGGTCAAATATGTTAACTGCCTGTTTGTCTCTTAAAGTTGTTCTGAGTACCTGTCCTGGAGTATCCCTCTCCCTAAATCTGTACTTTGGAGGAAAGGAAATTGAATCACAAGAGAATGTATGTTCTAAATATAGGGAATTGAAATTAAATTTTTATGTATGAAAATAAAATGTGATTACTTTGTTAATGGGTTTAGACTGATTTTGGGGGGCTAGCATAAGATCTCAAAAATTAAAAAACATTTTCCTTTCATGTAATACATATATTAATATGTGACAGTCACAAGGTTAACATTTCCAGTATGCCTGACCTTTTACATAGAAGTCAGGTTTTAATTTAACCCACTGTGTTCATTATTTCAAAGTGTAACTTTACCGTGATATGTTTGCAGTGAAGAATTACAGTTCTTGTACTAATTTGTTTATATCACTAGACAAGGAACATTTTTAATGTTGGCTTTGAACATATATCATTAACAGTGTTTTCAGAAATAACTATGTTGTGAATTAGATGTCTTTGTTAAACTTCTCTTTTTCCTCAAGGATGGAGAGATACAACCAGTTAGCGTGAAAGTTGGAGATAAAGTTCTTCTTCCAGAATATGGAGGCACCAAAGTAGTTCTAGATGACAAGGTGTGTAAATGTAATCATTCTAAAAGGAAGGTTAATGTTTATTATTAGCAGTTGTAACTAGTGTTTTCTCTACTTGCAGGATTATTTTCTATTTAGAGATGGTGACATTCTTGGAAAATATGTAGATTGAAATCTCTGAAACCGCATCACATGAAGCTTCCCATTCCATTGAAGTTCTGAAATCTTTTCATCATGTAAATAATTTCCATGTCTCTTTTATAATAAACTAATGCTATCTGAAATAATGACGCCCATTGTGTCTAAACTTTAGTTTCACTGTTCTGGTGTAAACATTTACAAATAAAATATATAAATGAATGGTTGTTCTTTTAGTAATTTAAGGTGGTTTTTTAGAGTTTTCTAATTTTTACTTACTCCTTAATTCAGGCAATCAGAATTCTGGGAAACAAGAACTATAGGTATTTTTTCCCTACAATGAGTTTTAGCTTTAGTATATAAGTAGTTGGTACTGATAAAAAACCATGGATTCACACGTTTTGAGAAAGTTAAGTATCTACAGTTTGACTTCAGATGTAACAAATACTTAATGAACATTTCCAGTTTCACGTTGGCTAAGCCATCACCTGTGACACTGACATTCCCATCTGTGTACCAGTCAGTGTTCCTGCTGTTCTAGTTCTGGTGCAGCTTCCTGCTGATGCACTTGGGAAAAGCAGTGGAAGACTGTGCGAGTACTTGCCCCTGCCACCCTGGTGGGAGACCCAGATGGTGTTCCAGGCTCCTGGCTCAGCCTCATTCTTGTGGCCATTTGGGGAGTAAGCCAGTGTATAGAAGATCTGTTTCCCTCTTAACTGGGTTTTTTTGATAGTAGACAGAGAAAGGTCTGCCTTCCATTGGTTCACCCCCCCAAATGGTTGCTGCTCCTGAAGCCAGGAGCCAGGCGCTTCCTCCTGGTCTCCCATGCAGCTGAAGGGCCCAAGCACTTGGACCATCCTCCACTGCCTTCCTGGGCCACACCAGAGAGCTGGACTGGAAGAGGAGCAACCGGGATAGAATCTGGCGCCCAGACCAGGACTAGAACCCAGAGTGCCAGCTCCACAGGTGGAGGATTAGCCTAGTAAGCCATGGTGCCGGCCAAGATAAATTTATTTATATGAAAGTCCTCCATCTGCTGATTCATTACCCAATTGGCCACAATAGCCAGAGCTGTGCTGATTCAAAGCCAGAAGCTTCTTCCAGGTCTCCCACGTTGGTGGAGGGGCCCAAGGACTTGGGTCATCTTCCACTTTCCCAGGCCATAGCAGAGAGCTGGTGCCAACATGGATGCCGACATTGCAGGTGGTGGCTTTACCCGTATTGTCACAGCACTGGCTCAATAGGCTAATCCTCCACCTTGTGGCACCAGCACACCGGATTCTGTCCCGGTTGCCCCTCTTCCAGGCCAGCTCTCTGCTGTGGCCAGGGAGAGCAGTAGAGGATGGCCCAAGTGCTTGGGCCCTGCACCCCATGGGAGACCAGGAGAAGCACCTGGCTCCTGCCTTCGGATCAGCGCCGTGCGCTGGCCTCCACCAGCCGCGGCGGCCATTGGAGGGTGAACCAACGGCAAAAGGAAGACCTTTCTCTGTCTCTCTCACTGTCCACTCTGCCTGTAAAAAAAAAAAGCTTATTTGATAATTTAAAGAAAATCTAAAATGTAATCATTAACATTGCCTAAGTTCTCTATTTTCCTCCAAGATAAAATGATAGCAATAATGGCTCTAGAACTATTTATTTATTTGATTTGAAAGAGTTAAGAGAGATAGAGGCAGAGAGTGGTCTTCTGGTCTTATGTCTGCTGGTTCACTCCCCACACGGCTGCAAAGGCCAGAGCTGGGCTTATCTGAAGCCAGGAGCTTTTTCTGGGTCTCATGCAGGTACAGGGGCCCAAGGACTTGGACTGTCTTCTACTGACTTTCCAGGCCATAGCAGGGAACTGGATTGGAAGTGGAGCAGCCAGGACTTGAACTGGTCCATATGGGATGCCAGCACTTCAGGCAGTGACTTTACCCACTGGGCCACGGTGTTGGCCCCAGGAACTTTTTTTTTTTTTAAGATTTACTTGAAGGTTGGAGTTACAGAGAGATCTTCATCCACTGAGTCACTCCCCAGATGGCCACAACAGCCACGGCTGTGCCAGGCCAAAGCTAGTAATGAGTTTCCAGGGGTCCGAGGGTTTGAGCCATCTTCCACTACTTTCCCAGGTGCATTAGATAGCTGAATGGGGAGTGGAGCAGCCAAGACTTTAACTGGCACCCATATGGGATGCTGGCACCACAGATGGTGGCTTAACCTGCCATGCTACAGTGCCAGCCCCTTCAGTAACATTCTTTAAATGCTGTTGTCTGTCTAGCAGCTAGGGAGAAGAGTTCATCCCAGAACTGGGCTTTTGGTCTCCAGCTAACAATGTCATACAGGATATCCACATTCCATATTAGAGTGCCTGGGTTAGAGTCTCATTCCAGCTTCCTGTTAATCTGCATGCTGGGATGCAACTGACGATGGCCCAAGTAGTTGGGTGACCCAGATTGAGTTCTTGGCTTTTGGAAGATTCAAATCTTTTTTTATTTAGTAAATATAAATTTCAAAAAGTACAGTTTATGGATTACATTGGCTCCCCCCCATAATTTCCCTCCCACTTGCACCCCTCCCATCTCCCACTCCCTCTCCCATTCCATTCACATCAAGATTCATTTTCAATTATCTTTATATACAGAAGATCGATTCAGTATATATTAAGTAAAGATTTCATCCGTTTGCACCCACACAGAAACACAAAGTGTAAAATACTGTTTCAGTACTGGTTATAGCATTACTTCACATTGGACAACACATTAAGGATAGATCCCACATGAGAAGTAAGTACACAGTGACTCCTGTTGTTGACTTAACAATTTGACGCTCTTGTTTATGGTGTCAGTAATCTCCCTAGGCTCTACTCATGAGTTGCCAAGGCTATGGAAGACTTTTGGGTTTGCCGACTTCGATCTTATTCCGACAGGGTCATAGTCAAAGTGGAAGTTCTCTCCTCCCTTCAGAGAAAGGTACCTCCTTCTTTGATGGCCCCTTTCTTTCCACTGGGATCTCACTCGCAGAGATCTTTCATTTAGGTCTTTTTTTTTTTTCCCCCAGAGTGTCTTGGCTTTCCATGCCTAAAATACTCTCATGGGCTCTTGAGCCATATCCGAATGCCTTAAGGGCTGATTCTGAGGCCACAGTGCTGTTTAGGACATCTGCCATTCTATGAGTCTGCTGTTGGAGCATTCTCTCCCTTTTTGATTCTATCAGTTAGTATTAGCAGACACTAGTCTTGTTTGTGTGATCCCTTTGACTCTCAGACCTATCAATGTGATCAATTGTGAACTGAAATTGATCACTTGGACTAGTGAGATGGCATTGGTACACGCCACCTTGATGGGATTGTACTGGAATTCCCTGGCACGTTTCTAACTCCACCATTTGGGGCAAATCCAATTAAGCATGTCCCAAATTGTACATCTCCCTCTCTTATTCCCACTGTTATATTTAGCAGTGATCACTTTTCAGTTAAAATTTAAACACCTAAGAATAACTGTGTGTTAATTACAGAGTTCAACCACTAGTACTAGAACAAAAAAAATAGTAAAATGGATAAAGTATTACATTGTACATCAACAGTCAGGACAAGAGCTGATCAAGTCACTGTTTCTCATAGATTCAAATCTTGACAGTTCCACACTAGAGTTAATTACTGAGTTCTAAACTCAGCTACCAGCTGTTTCTACCTTCATGATTACTAAGTACTGAGTAGTGATGCTATCTTTCTACTTAGAGTTCCTTAAAAACTAGTTTGATATGTCTTTCAAAGGTTGTATGAATGTTTTTGAATGGAATTGAAGCCTGAAGGCAGTTGTAACTGGCATGGAATGATGGTGTCAAGTTTCGGTTGTGTTCCATACCAGCAAAGTAGTTCCAGTGTGTATTTATGTATGTGTATGTGTTAGTGTTTTAGTTATACAGAGGCTTGGTTTTTGTCAAATTTTGGCCCTATGATTAGGACAGTATCCAAGCGTGCTGTCAATTTTATACCCTGCTTCAGACACTGTGTTCATAACCTTATAAGCACAGGTTGCCTTGTTTTACAGAGGCAACTCAGATGAGATGAGAACACTTATTCAAGGCCATGGCTTTGCCAGTATTCTCTTTTGTCATTTCCTAAAGACCCCAGCAAATGAGTTTTGAGATCCCAAGTGATAGTTCCGAAGCTTGATTGATCTTTTGGAGTCATGGTATACTTAAACGTTCAAGAGCCCTGCTTCCCATTCCAAACCTAATTCAGAGTGAAGGGAATGTTTATACCACAGAAGCAGTCCTACTGGGATGCTTATCTAGCAAAATTGCTAAAGAAATTTCAGATGGTGAGATTATATTAATAAAACAGGGAAGAGATTTTTGCCATGCAAAATTTGTGGCATTGGGAATGTGGGACCACATAATTCAGACGAGTATTGCCATTTACCTTAGTTTTCACAGGAAAATAGTTAAATAGAAAGGTAAAAATTCTTAACTAGTTTTTGTGTGTGTGTGTGTGTTAATACTTACCATTTTTGAGCACTTCCTAGGTACTTCATATGTATTTTGTGTGTGTGTGTGTGTGTGTGTGTG
>JADBBT010004222.1:0-10492 GCA_015711505.1 Sylvilagus bachmani | reverse complement strand
AAAAAAAAAAAAATGTTTCTTGAGGAAAAGAAACCAGATACAAAATAAATATGTTCACAGAATTGTACTTGTGGGACATTCTAAAGCCAGCGAAAATGCTTCATGGTGACAAAAGTCAGAAAATCGCTGCTTATGTGGCTGGGGGCCATGGACTTGAAAAGGGCATGGACTCCCTGGGGTGCTAGAACTGTCCTGGGTCTCGCCGGCGCCGCGGCTCAACAGGCTAATCCTCCGCCTGTGGCGCTGGCACCCCAGGTTCTAGTCCCGGTCGGGGTGCCGGATTCTGTCCTCGTTGCCCCTCTTCCAGGCCAGCCCTCTGCTGTGGCCCAGGAGTGCAGTGGAGGATGGCCCAGGTGCTTGGGCCCTGCACCCCATGGGAGACCAGGAAAAAGCACCTGGCACCTGGCTCCTGGCTTCGGATGAGCGCGGTGCGCTGGCCGCAGCGCGCCGTCCGCGGCAGCCATTGGAGGGTGAACCAACGGCAAAGGAAGACCTTTCTCTCTGTCTCTCTCTCTCACTGTCCACTCTGCCTGTCAAAAAAAAAAAAAAAGAAAGAACTGTCCTGGGTCTTGAGAAAACTCATCAAGCTGAACACATCGGAACTGCATTCGTTTCCTAAAGCTGCCATCCCCAGATGCCACAGACGGGGTGGCTTGAACATCAGGAATCTATTGTCTTGCAGCTCTGAGGCTGGAAGGTCTAGATCAAGGTGTCTCCAGGGCCGGTTTCTTCTGAGGCCTCTCTCCTCGACTTGCACACGACTGCCTTCTCGCTGTGTTCTTACCCGGTCATCCTTCCTTGTGTGTCTGTGTCCGCCTCTTCTTTTAAGGCCAACCATCACGTTGGATTAGGGTTCATCTTAATAAACCCGTTCTCACTTCATTACCTTTGGAAGGCTCTCTCTCGCCAAATACAGTCACATTCTGTGGTACCAGGGGCTAAGGCTTCAACACAGAGTAAGGAGAGGACATAACTCAACTTATGACAATAAGTGTGCATTTTATTATATACAAATTATTTCCAACTAAAAAATAAATAAGGAGCAGGGAAGTAAAATTCCCTACTCCTGGAGGGAGAGGGTAACAAGATATTGGAAAATGGTGGAGATGTCTGCTAGCCAATGTTGAAGGCACAGTGAGAATCAAAATGCCCTAACAGCCAACATTTGTTGAATGGAGACTATCAAATGTATTACCTGTCTTAATCATTGCAACATTCTAGGAGGAATAGGTGCCGTTGTCGTCTCCATTCTTGGATGAGAAAGTTAAGTCACAGAGATGTTAAGGTAGTTTACTTAAGGCCATGCAACCAGAAAGTGGCCAAGCCAGGATTTGAAACCAAGCAGGTTATGTCCAAACCAAGCACAACCTTGACTCAATTGTATCCCACTGGCTAGAGGAGGGATCACTGGGTAGTCCAGAAACCATTGGGCCCTTCCAATGAGGCACAGAGAAGTTCAGGTTAGAGTAAAGGAGGTTTCTGGGAGAAATTAGCAGATACTGCCTTATCATCACACTTGCCAAATAGTGGCTTTTCTTTCTTTCTTTCTTTTTCTTTTCTTTTTTCTTTTTTTTTTTTTTTTTTTGGACAGGCAGAGTGGACAGTGAGAGAGAGAAAGACAGAGAGAAAGGTCTTCCTGTTGGTTCACCTCCCCCCACTCCATAGCTGCTGCAGCCAGCGCACCACACTGATCTGAAGCCAGGAGCCAGGTGCTTCTCCTGGTCTCCCATTCGGATGCAGGGCCCAAGCACTTGGGCCATCCTCCACTGCCCTCCCAGGCCACAGCATAGAGCTGGCCTGGAAGAGGGGCAACCGGGACAGAATCCAGCACCCGGACCGGGACTAGAACCCGGTGTGCCGGTGCCACAAGGCGGAGGATTAGCCTATTGAGCAGCGGCACTGGCCCACATAGTGGCTTTTCAATATATTTTTGAGTACACTTAACAGGTTTCTCTATCTGTTGCATGCAGGACCTGTCTCAGGGAACCTGACTATGCAGACAGCATGGACATTCCTAAATACGGGTGTGCTGGCATTTTATTAAAGTATAGGTAGAGAAAAGTGCACAAATCTTCCATCATACCCCTTGCAAACATCATCCGTACTGCCAAAGGTAACTATATCCTTACTTTTAACATCATGAATTGGCTTTGTCCTCTGTATGAAGAGGTATTTAGTAAGTTCATAGAAAATGTGTATTATGAAGAAACTATACATGGATTTCATTATTTTTACACCAAAGTAAAAAGATCTTTTAATTCCATTTTCCATTTTTTTGAAGTTCACTCATATTAGTTTCCCAGAGCTATTGTAACAAATCTGGGTGACTTAAAATAATAGAAATATATTGTCTTACAGTTCTGGAGGCTAGAAGTCCGAAACCAAGATGTTAGCAGGGCTGTGTTCCCTGGAACCTACCAGGGAGAATCCTTCCTCGTCTCCTCCTGGATCCTGCTGGTTTGCCAGCAATGCTTGGTGTCCCCTGGCTTGCAGCTGCAGCATTTTCCATGGCAGCATTTGTCATTAGATGGTGCTTCCCCCTTGTGTGTCTGCATCTCTGGTCGTTTCTCCTGCTATTAGAACAACAGCTGTACTTAAGGACCCACCCTGCAGCCACCCTGTTTTGAAATAATGTCATATTCTAAGGAACTGGGGGTTGGGACTTCAACATATCTTGGGGGAGAGTCCGAATTCAACCCATGACACCATCCAGATGGGAAAAATGAAATGACACAATATGAACCCCTTGTTGGCTGGCTTCTTTCACTCAATTCAATGTTCGTGAGATTTCTTCATATTGCACCATGTAGTTGTGGTTTATTCGATCTCATTGCTCTATAGTATTTTATTTTGTGCATATGCCATCATTTATTTATCCATTCTACTGTTGATGGGCATTTGAGTAGTTTCCTATTTGATGAATAGTGCCATTATCAATGTTCAAGTATATGTACTTTGGTGAACTTATGCATGCATTTCTCCCTGTATAAATGTGGGAGTATATACAGGCAAATAGTATTCCAAGAGGATTTGATCAATTTACCCTTCCTTCCAGGGTATGAGAATCCTGGTTGCTCCCTCTCGCATTCCTGGTGTTGTCTGTGTTTCACTTTAGCCGTTCTGGTTGGTGTGTATTGGCATCTCATCATGTTGTGTTTTTAATTTGCTTCCTTTTGTTTCCCATCCCAGAATCCCACCTCTCTTTGCTCATCTTATGTACTTCCTGGTCTCTTCATCACCCATTAGTACAATTAGAGCCTCCAAATCCCTTCCTTAGAGTCAGATACATTGATCTATAGGGAAACCAATGTCTTTCTCCATTTATCATCCTCTTACAGAAGAACTCCACTTGCAGCACCTTTGAAATGCCTCTGAAATCGCTCATGTTGCAGGAGGATCCATGCCTACTTATTATTTGTTTTGGTTTTCATGCCTTAAGAGCTCAATTGGAACAAACATGAAATTGGGGAGTAAGATGCTTACCATAACAAATTTATAGGGCCTATAGCGCAAATCGACTTGTAAAAAAATCACCCCTCCAACTTAGCTTGATGGGTGTTTTTCTTAATGCAGGATTGTGAAATGCATTTCACAGCCAAGTTATGTTAGTGTGCCAGCTCTCTAGTAGAGATAAAGCAACTCCTTTAATAAGGAGGACGGGTGTGAGAAGGCAGCCCTTCCTTGTTCACCTCACCACCAGTGGCCCAGAAACTGAGCCTATTCTAATTTTACAAAGCGGCAAATGGTATCCTGGGAAAGATAGAAGTTTGTGAGAGGGAAGGATCAGTCACATTAACTGTAGTTCCTGTACTGCCATTTGCTAGCTCTGTGAAAGTGAGACAGGGAGCTGTGCAGATGGGCACCCTTAAGGAAGCAGAAGTCTCAACAAGAGTGAAGTAGCCAGGGCCTGAGACCAGAAACCTTCCCTGTGTGAGTTCTGCCTGGTTGTGCTCCTGGAATGCCCTGGATATGGCCCCCCCTTTTGTCTCCTGACGTGTTCTGTAAAGTCTCTTTGAAGAGACGGCTCTATCTGGGGTACGGTCCAGACTTGAGTTGGAGATTTAAAGAGGAACCACCCTTCTGCAGCATCAGTGTGCAATGTGGTTCAAGCTGATCTCTCATCTCAGCTTTTCCTCCATCTTCCAGGGTCTCCTCCTCAGAACTTATAGAGAACGAAGAGCAACCATCTACTAGCCCTGAATGTTGCAATCTGCATTGATTCCAAAAACGGCCTTGAATGAGTCGAACTCTGATATCTGACATTAATTGTCGCAGTACATTTGGTATGATACAGATTATAAATATATCATAACCGACCATACAAGGACTGTCTGTTGGACATTTACCAAGAACCTTACACCTGTAAAGGGAATTCGGAAACCATTAGCACCCATCATCACAACAGGGCTGACAAATGGGACTGCCAAGCTTTAAGGTAAGCAGAATAAGGACTTTTGTCAACAGGCCCAACAAAGCAGTGTTGAACTGGGACTTTAACATATAGTTACTCTTTTTTGCCATTTTTCTTAGCTTTAGCCTTCCTGTCTAGAAACAGCTGGTCTCGATGACTTATTTATGTGGAATTTCCCTCAAGCAGCCTATGCTTGTATTTCTCTTCCAAAGAGGAGGATAATTTTGGCCCATGAAGGAGTCTGATGTGAAAGTGGGTAATAGTGATCCCCTTGGGGGAGAAAAACATTACAAGAGCAGCTTGTGGGCTTTTCCTGAGGCCTGAGGCCAAAAGAACATTGTGGAGGGGTAAACTGAGGCTGGGAGAGGCCCCTAGAACAAATCTGAGGTAGCTCTAGAGAACACTTAGGTTTTTCTGGGGCTTGTCTCAAATCTGTGAAAATGTCATGGCTACTCTGGGGCCTCCCTTGCAAGGAGGGATTAATCAGGGCCAACATGATGAGGTGGAAAATCAACAAATGGGTTAACTTTCAGACTATACACTGAACACTGCCCATTTAACTTTCTTTCTTTTTTTAACAGGCAGAATTAGACTGTGTGTGAGAGAGAGAGACAGAGAGAAAGGTCTTCCTTTTTCCGTTGGTTCACCCCCCCCAAATGGCTGCTATGGCCAGCGCGCTGCGCCAATCCGAAGCCAGGAGCCAGGTGCTTCCTCCTGGTCTCCCATGCGGGTGCAGGGCCCAAGGACCTGAGCCATTCTCCACTGCACTCCCAGGCCACAGCAGAGAGCTGGACTGGAAGAGGAGCAACTGGGACAGAATCCGGCACTCCAACCGGGACTAGAATCCAGGGTGCCGGTGCCGCAGGCAGAGGATTAGCCTAGAGAGCCGCGGCACCAGCCTGCCCATTTAACTTTCAAGACAGGCCTCCCACCTACAATCAAGAGGAAAGGCTAGAAAGCTACATCACAGCTGATACTTTTCAAATTGTCAATTTAGCAACACCGAAGTCACCAGGAACCAGTGCCAGTTTTCTCACTGATATTTTTCTATAATTTTCAATGATTAGTGGGTAAACTAAGTTGTAAGAATGCTCACTTTTCACATGGAAATCAATAGGACTATTTTCATTTAAATAAATGTTATCAAGAAAAATCTTTCTTCTATAAATATTTCATTTATTTATTTGAAAGGCAAAGTGCCAGAGAGAGAGGGAGACACACACCGAGGGATCTTTCAGCTGCTGGTTCACTTCCTGAATGACCACAAAGGCCAATGCTTGATGCTGGTCCTGGCTGAAGCCAGGAGCCAGGAACTTCATCTGAGTCTCCCATGTGGGTGGCAGGGGCCCAAGCACTTGGACCATCTTCTCCTGCTTTCCCAGGGGCATTAGGAGGGAACTGGGTTGGAAGCAGAACAGCTAGGACTCAAATCGGTGTTGCAATATGGGGTGCCGGCATCACAGGCGGTGGCTCGACTCGTTGCTCCACAACATTGGCCCCACGTTTCTTCTTTTTAAAACCCTGGAGTGACAAGAGTTTGTTCATCACTGCTTACTCTCCACCAAGGGAGGCATCTCTGGGCCTCCAATATAGTTCCTTAGCAATCACTTCCATTTTCTGAGTTTGTCACTGTTCTTCGGGCTTGTGGTAGGTGGCACTGCTGTTCCCTAGGTTCACCTCTCGCTAGAGCTACATCTTTTGCCATGTGATCCTGCAGTCCCCCCTTTCTTCACTCATATTGAAATTGGCCAGGTGACTTGCTGTGATGTTGGCAGAGGTGATGCAAACAAAGGCTTAAAATGTGTTGTGCTATTTGGTTCACCCTCTTGTGTTTGGGTCATTGCCAAGGTCAATCAGAAGTGAGGACAAAAAAACCTTTGAGTCCTTAATACAAATAAGTGGAAAACTAGGATTTGATTTATAATATTTCCATTTGCCTCTGATGTTCCAGGAACACTGCTAACTATGAAGCCATGTGGCTTTATTTTTATTTGTTTCCAGTGCAGGTTTTGGGAACAGATGACTGGGTTCAGTAACTAAGTGACCTCGAGCAAATTACTTGACTCTGTCCTTCAGTTTTTTCACCTATAAAAATGGAGATAATAATACTACATTCTTTTAAAACATTTATTTATTTGAAAGGCGGAGTTACAGAGAGGCAGAGGCAGAGAGAAAGAGAAGTCTTCCATATGCTAGTTCACTCCCCAAATGTCTGCAACAGCTGGAGCTGTGCCGATCCAAAGCCAGGAGCCAGGAGCTTCTTCTGGGTCTCCTATGTGGGTGCAGGGCCCCAAGGACTTGGGCCATCTTCCACTGCCTTCCCAGGCCATAGCAGAGAGCTGGATCAGAAGTGGAGAAGCCAGGACTCGAATCGGCGCCCATATGGGATGCCAGCACTGCAGGCAGCAGCTTTACTGGCTATGCCACAGTGCTGGCTCTCAATTTACTATATTCTTGAGGGTTGTATGAGGATAAAACGAAAGAGATAATGCATATAAAGTATTTACTTAACACTAGTATCTGGCTACTAGTGACAGACATTTTGAGTCAAAACAAATTAATCAGGAAATGTGTATTTCTCATAGTTCAGTGGCGGAAGAGAGCTGCAAGTATGACCCAGTTGGGGCTCTGTCGGAGTTCTTTTTTTTAAAGATTTATTTATTGGAGAGGCAGAGTTACAGACAGTGAGAAGGAGAGACAGAGAGAGGGGTCTATTGGAAGAGGAGCGGCCGGGACTAGAACTGGCACCCATATGGGATGCCAGCGCCGCAGGCAGAGGATTAACCTACTGCGCCACGGCACCGGCCCCGTCAGGGTTTATCAGCAGTTCTTTTGTCTTAGCCTTCCTTCAGCTGCCTGCCCTCCACCACCACAGAAACAAAATGACTACCAGTAGCAACTGAGACGGTAGGATTGCTTGTCCATAGCCAGTGGAAGAGAGAGAGCAAACCACTTCCAAATACAGAAAGAAATGTCTTCCCTTCAACTGCTTTCAGCCAACCTGGGCTACTGCCCTTCCCTTGAATTAGTTACCATTCCCAGGGGAATATCCCATAGTGACTGAGTTTAGTTTGATTCTTTGAACAAAAGTAAGAGGAAAAGAAGAATGGATTATGGTTAGTGATTCACGTTAAGTCAAGATTTATCTTTGTTGCCCGAGGTAAGTGTTGTCTTCCCCTAAGTCACACGGTTTAGGAGGGAAAATGGGTGATTACTTGATCCAGATCCTTTTAGAAAAGTGGAAGTGGGGGAGAAATTTAGGGAAGATATTCAACAGCGGTGACCACAGCTGGCTGGAAGTAATGTTCAGTAGTTGTCAACTGATTTTGTTATTTTATTTTTATAGGTATAGTGGCTTTTAAAAAAATTGGTTGTGGTGTTTTATGATGACAACTGATTCCTGGTCCTTAGATATTCCCTAAAAGAAATGGCAAATCCTTTACACCCGAGACCTTCCTCTTCCTTTTTGGAAATTAATCTATGTGCAGAACAAACTCCGAGAGCCTGTAGGACCTTAAATGTCTAAGTTCAATTCCTCATAGCACATTCACCTTGAAAAGGAAAAGTCTATAATGCACAGAAAACCAACCCCCTGAGCCTAGCAGTATTTTCCTTCAAAAATATTATATTTCAATCAATTCTGTCCAAAATCCAGGCACTCTGTGGTGGATATCTATAACGTTTGCTTATCCATCTAGCTTTTCCTCTTCTCCACCTATCAGAACCTCTGTTTCCTATGGCAAAAAATGTTCTGTAGAGTTTGGACAAGGCTTGCTTCATCCACGCATGTACATATGCATGCGCACAAGGCAGGCTGACCCGTTGCCCCTTCTTTCAGAGTGATTAGTTCTACGATGGGCACATGACCCAAACATGGCCAATCATTCTCTTTTACTGAGGTTTGGAACCTTGAGTGGAAGGAGCAAGAGTCAAAGGAGCCACGACTGAATCTTTTTCTGGCCAGTTCGTGGAAAATTCACTTTATGTATTCTTCTTATTCATACACAAAGCTGAAATGATTTCCATGGGTCTCAAATTTTGATTGCTTTAATTATTCAGCTCTGTGATCTTCCCAGGATTTCTCTAACAAAAACTGCTGTGGACTGACTTGTGTTCCCCCACAATCTTACATTTTGAAGCCCTAAACTCAAATGTGACTGGACGAGAGGGCTTCCATGTAGTATTTGGAGAGAGGGCTTGGGAGATATAACTAAGATTAAATAAGGTAATAAATGAGGTAGGTTTCTAATCTTATAGGACTGGTGGCCTTATTAGAAGAAGGAGAGCAAGAGCTCTCTATTTCCACGTGCACAAATCAAGGAAAAGCCATGTGAGCACACAGTGAGAAGGCAGCCGCTTGCCAGCCAGCCAGCAAGGGAGTCCTCACCAGAACCTCAGCATCCTGGCGTCTTGATTTTGGTATCCAGCCTCCAGGACTGTGAAGAAATAAGTTTCTGTTATTCAAGCCATCCAGACTGCAGTATTTTGTTATGGCAGCCTGAGCAGCCCAAGACAAATACAGTCTTTACTCTTGAGGTAGCTAGTGTCGATGTCTATTGCCTGTCAAGCAAAGAGGTCCTTATTTTAAGGTAGCAAACAGCTGGCTAAATTGTCATCTTTTGTATCTTCAGATTCAGGCAATTCACCAACCCATGCAGAAACTATTGGGATTGGTAGGAAAATATCAGCACGTTGGAGTGTGGTGTAGTTTTCTCCCAAATCCTACAAGAGACCCTGTTCCATCTGGAAGTAAAAAGGGAATAGCATCTGCTAAGCGATGTTCATGCTAATGTGACCAATGACCTCAAATGCCTGAGAAACATGATCCCGAGCCTTGGTACCACTGAAAAAGCCCCATGTTATGTCCCAAGCTAATGGTAGGGAAGAGGGAGGAAAATGGGGGTATAAAATCAGTCCCAGGAAGAGATTTGCGGAAAATCAGAAACCTTTGGCTCCTTCCAATATCTCCAGATTAGTACTCTTTGCCTCACAAGGTAATAATTATCCTCATTGTAATAAGCCATTCACTCAAATTGAATGGGGGCTTTCAGCTTGGAAGCAAGGGACAGATTACCAGGGCTTCTCAACTGGCCTATTGTTTTATATCACCCAATGCAGAGGCCAAAATGGAAGCTGTTAGGCTAAAAATGCAGGGTTACCTACTGCACACTGAGATCAATTATGAAAAAAAGGAAGCCACACAGCTGAGGTCCAGATTCAAGCCCTGTAACTCAACAAGATCTCCAGATTTGATTAGACTTCAGGTTTGCTGGGGCACTGTGCAAAGATTTCTTCTGGAGAGGGGCAGGGGCTACCGTTTCATTTTTCAAATGCACACAATTCGTGGGCTTATGTGAAATATGGTGGTTTACGGATGAAGATTCGGAATGATGGCCTTCAAGAGATACTTTCTTGTTTGTTTAGTGTTCAATCAGTGCTTGGGAAGATTCTTTTTAGGGTCCTGGTACCGTGTCTTCCCATTCAGATCCAGGAACCAACACTTTGTGTTCTTTATGGCCATGTGTGTCCTTCCTGGATAATTTCTTATCTCTCACTGCAAATAAATGTTAGCAGCGGTGTTATTATAATACCATGGCTCTTCAGAATCTGTTTATATTGAAACTCTATATATCTATGTGGTCTTCAGTTCTCTTATACCCCGTATTTCATTTATTCGGGGCTAGTTACCTTACGCATGATGCTGCATCATCCATTGTACCACCAATGATCATGGCTTCCAATGATTCTCTCAAAGGTCATTGTACTTCGCTGATAATAGTCACAAAGGCAAGTCTTACTGAGTATGCAAGGACATGCAAGTGGTAATTTATTTTGTGGCCATGTCACATTTACTGTTTAGAATGTCGTTGTTTAGATGGAGAATCTATTCATATCTCGCCTTGATTTCCTTAGGCCATCATTACTGCATTTCAAAAATGTGATCTCTTGGAGAGCGGCAAGATGGCGGAATAGGAAGGGAGCACACCGATAGTCTGGGGAGAGACAGTTTAATAAAAGTGGAGATACTGCAGTTACAAGGAAGAGTAGGGGAAGAAACAGCAGAGGAAACTCTTCTGGAAC
>JADBBT010004221.1:0-10492 GCA_015711505.1 Sylvilagus bachmani | reverse complement strand
AGGGAAGAAGGTGATGGATATGAGTGATTTCCTCGTGTGAATGAAAGAGGGATATTATTGATATGATATGGAAGTTTCCTTGTTGTGTTGTGGTTAGTAAGCAGATGCAGTGGGTAGTGTTAATTCACAGGCTAGACTCTGTTAGGATGGTAGTAGGTTTGGACCGTGAGAATGATGCCATTATTGTGAACAGCCACCTGAATAAATTCATGACTGGCGCTGAGGCCGAGTTGGTTAGGTTTGCCAGGGTTCATCATGCTGCTGCTAGAGGTGAAACTGTTTTGTAGTCCTTGGGCAAATAGTGAAGTTTGCCTGTGAATGGAGTTTGCAAGACAAAATAATATTGTTGATGTTAGGCCATGAGCCAGTGTTAGAGCTGTAGCTCCTGTAAATCTTCATGATGTTTGAATAAAAACTCTCACAATCACCAGTGTTAATGTGGCTCACTGATGGACAGTGGTTAGTGAGTCTAGATGTGTTTGACAGAGCGAGATGGCGCTTGTTGTAAGTTTCCTCATAGGGCTCCTCTAGGAAGTGAAAAGGCTCTCTGCTTTGTGTAAGGGATTTAAGATTGTGGTGACTCATGTTATGCCGTAGCCTCGCAGTTTGAACAGTGTGACTGCAAGGCCTATTGATCTGGCAATAGTGGCCTCTACATGGGCTTCTGGTAATCATAGGTGAAGACCATAAAGGGACATTTTTGCTTTTTACTATCAAAGTTATTATGCATGCGTTTCCACTTAAATGCTATTTAGTTTCCTCATTGGGTAATAGTTACTTGGGTTGAAATTACTGTTGATGAAAAGTATCTAGAACAAATTTACTTCTGTGCCTATAAATATCATAATTAAGAATAACTATAGATTAATATTTAAATATAGCTTTCTTTCATGGAAGTGGTCCTTTAGAAAGGGGATACTCACTAGGATTATTAAGGGAAGCTGTGAGGTGGTATCAAGAAGAGGGTCAGAGAAGAAGCTGGTGAGAAACTACTTATTTTATAATAGGTTTATTTCTAATAAATAGGGTTATGAGTTAGTGTATAAGCTCTGTGTTTATGTTGATTCAGAGTATGATGTTTTTGAGTACATTGTTATGGGAATAAGTGTAATTGTAAGTTATGTAATTCACAGGAGAGGGGTTAAGTTTGTACATTATCTGACCATAAGTATTGGATGCTATTAACTGTGTTTGGTCCACAGTGGCTTCACAGGCTACAGATACTAGTAGGCAATGAATATTATACATGATATGATAAAATGAGCATTTAGGATTACAAGGATTCCTAAAGTGAATGGATATAATATTGTGCCTTATAAAACACAGAAGTAACCATATATCAGTATATTGATAATATTCCTAGTAAGGATGCAATATATGCTAAAATATTTATACAGATTTAAAGGCACATTGGTGATAATAGAATACCTTAACCTAATGGATTGAAATAATTTATTTTAATGATTATACTCATTCTAGTTCTTTTTGAATTCATTCATAGGCTAGACCTAGGGCTAAAATGGAAATTATAATTAATGCTATGGTAAGTGTAAGTGTTGGGTTTTTTATTTGGGTACTCATGACAGGAGAAGTAAGATGGTAATATCTAAGCTGAATACAAGGGCTGCAATGGCTAAAAGAGAATTTATGGAGGGTAGTAGTTGGGCCGATGCTATAGGATCAAATCTACATATTGTATGGACTTTATTTTTCTATGTAGATATTTAATTACAGCAACCAGATTATGGTGGTTCCAAGAAATAACACTAAAGATATATTGATTATCAGGGAGAGAGTAAGGTTGATTATTTTTTCAGGTTAAAACTGAAGATAATACATTGGAAGCCAGTAGCAGTTGTTAACATTGAAAGAATATGATCCTCATAAGTGAAGAGAGATGTGTCAGGGCCGGCGCTGTGGCATAGTGGGTAGAGCCGCCGCCTGCAGTGCCAGATTCCCATATGGGTGCCCGTTCAAGTTCTGGCTGCTCCACTTCTGATCCAGCCTCTCTGCTGTGGCCTGGGAAGGCAGTGGAAGACAGCACAAGTTGTTGGGCCCATGCACCCACATGGGAGACCTGGAAGAAGGTTCTGGCTCCTGGCTTTGGATGGCACAGCTCTAGCCATTGTGGCCAATTGGGGAGTGAACCAGTGGATGGAAGACCTCTCTCTCTCTCTCTCTCTCTCTCTCTCTCTCTGTGTGTGTGTGTGTGTGTGTGTAACTCTGAATTTCAAATAAATACATAAATCTTTTTTTTTAAAGAGATGAGTAAGAATAATCAGACTATATCCACAAATTATGTCAGGCATCAGTTTCAATGCCAAAGTGAAGGTTTGATATCAAGTGAAATTTTAATTGTTGTAAGGTGAGAAAGTAAGATTTATGATTACAAATAGGCTGTGCAATCCTGTGGCTGTAAAGAGTGTTGAACCATCCATAGCCTCAGAGATGGTAAAGGATATGTTGAAATATTCTGAAGTTTGTAGACTTGTAAAATCAGCTCCAAGTTTGATTGATTAGTGGAATTTGCATGGTATTTTTGGTTTCTTCTATGAAACTATGGTGAGCCTGGATAATTTATACTCCTGAGGCTAATAATTCTGATTATTAGACACAATTCTAGTAGCTTTAGGGCACAGATGCCTGTTGGTAGGTAGCAGCCCCTTTGCTTTAGGACTAGCCATGAGGGATAGAATGGATAGAATACAGTAGAGGAAAAAAACTCCTGATAGAATGAAAAAGATAATTTCATATCATAATCCTGGTCTCTAGTTGTACGCTCTCAGACGATATCATCACCCTTGGTATATTATTAGTGTATTAGTTCCTAGGCCAGGAATGATAGAGTAAAAGAATTAAAATGGAAACCTATCACTAGCTGTATGTTAGAAACAGAGCTGACAAGGGGTTTTGTGGTGTAGCAGGCTAAGCCTCCACCTGCAATGCTGGCATCACATATGGGTGCCAGTTCATGTCCTGGCTGCTCCACTTCCAATCCAGCTCTTTGCTTCTGGCCTGGGAAAACAGTGGAAGATGGTCTAAGCGCTTGAGCCCTTGCACCCATGTGGGAGACCCGAAGAAGCTCTTGGCTTCAAATTGGCACAGTTCTGGCTATTGCCATTTAGGAGTGAACCAGCCGATGGAAGACCTTTCTCTCTGTCTCTCCCTCTCTCCGTTGGTAACTCTATCTCTCAAATAAATAAATAAATAAATAAGTAAAATCTTAAAGCAATAGTGCTGACAATGCCTTTGTTTATGGTCAGGGGCTGGGGTTAATTGCATGATAGCCTGAGTTTGGTGGGTCATTAACCATGAGAGTGAATTAAAGAACAGCTAGACTAAGAATAAATCTGATTATAGCTGTTGCAGAACTGATGCTTGTCAAGACTAAAGAGGCTCCGCCAATAAAATGTATGAGTAAGTGAAGAGATTATAAAGAGGTTGATAGTTTCAATAATTACTATCAAAGGAATAAATGAGGCAGGTGCATCTTGAGGCAGGAAGTGGCTAATGATGCTTTTGTTTTATGGCAGAGGCCAGTAATTACTGCTTCTGCTCAAGGCGTGACAGCTAGTCCTAACAACTGATAATTGGGCTGTGTGAGCCATACAAAGTAACTGTCCTAGCTGATTTGTTGAATCACAGAGTACGAGTGAGATTAGTATTAG
The DNA here is from genome assembly GCA_015711505.1 of Sylvilagus bachmani. Taxonomy (NCBI): domain Eukaryota; kingdom Metazoa; phylum Chordata; class Mammalia; order Lagomorpha; family Leporidae; genus Sylvilagus; species Sylvilagus bachmani. The sequence goes on along the minus strand of JADBBT010004221.1, from coordinate 6,824 downwards.
AGACTAGGTTCTTCTTTCAGTGATGTGAATGGTTATTTGTTTAAGAATGAGTTGCACCCATCACTGTTGAAGGTAGATGAATTGATTGTTGACCAGGCAGTTGGGAGATGGGATTAAAATATTAGGAGAAGATGATAATTACAGTGCGTAATCCTGCTATTGTAGGGGTAATGAAAAAGGTGAGCACACCTTCCTTCTGTTTCTCATGGGATTTCGTCTTGGTGATTCAATGTATTTTGGTGTGGGTTTGGGGGTTAAGTGTAGTTAGAGAATTTTAGCTGGAGAAATAAAGTGCTAATTTTATTGAGATCATACTAATTAATTATATTGGTAAGTCTAATTGTGGCATTTCATTACAGAAATATTTTTGCTTTCAGTGTTAAACTGATGCTAGTTAGATTCATAATGACATAACAGATATTTGTCATTTTTCAAAGTGTTTTAGTGTTGCTAGTTCAAAGACATGGAGATGTGGTTGGACCCACACACGTCAGAGCATTGTCATAATATAAACCAAGTGGAGTAGATGTAAAGGTTGCTTCACGCAAGCATCTTGGGATGGGATTTGTTTTTAGATCAAATGGTGTGTCAGCTTATGGGTGTAAGCCATCTTCAGATGAAAGTAATGTATGGATTGGTATTTCTATAGGTATGATGACTCTTATCCACTGTATGCGGTAATAATTCTCCTGGTTTCAAATCTTCTATGGGATTATATAAGAGCCATAGTTTAAGTCATCATATCTGTATATTCACAGCTTCAGTATTGTTGGTGTCCTGTATCTTTTATGGTTAAGAGTTGTTAATTTCATCTATCCTATGTATAGAATTTGTAATTATGAATGGGCAATTAAGATTTGAGTAATAATAATAAATAATAAAAGACAACGTTGTTTCTTCTTGGGCATATTTGGTTGTCAACATAGGTGAAACCATGTGAAGAACTCAAGAGCTAGCTAAGAATAAGATTAGTAGGGTGGAGTCATGAGGGTGTAGTTCTTCTGTAATGGATGATGTAGCATCTTGTAATGCTAGTTGAAGTGGATATGCCATAAAGATCTGAAAGATTTCAATCTATAAATTAACCTTGACAAGGTTATGTAATATTTTTTCTTATTTTTTTTTTTATCAAGGAAGGGTTGTAAGGTGTTTGATTCTTCCTTTGTTTTTTTAAAATTATTTTTTCTAAAAATTTTATTTATTTATTTGAGAGGCAGAGTTATAGACAGAGGAAAGACAGAGAAACGCCTTCCTTCCGTTGGTTTAGTCCCCAAATGGCTGCAACGGCTGGAGCTGGGCCAGCCAGAAGCCAGGATCCAGGAGCTTTCTTGCGTGCAGGGCCGAAGCATTTGGGCCATCTTCTACTGCTTTCCCAGACCAGAAGCAGAAAGCTGGATCAAAAGAGGAGCAGCCAGGACGTGAACTGACACCCATATGGGATGCCAGCTTAGCAGGCAGAGGCTTGGCCTACTGTCACAATGCCTGCAGGATTCCTTCTGTTGTTAATTTAGGATTTTACATAAGCTGGCTCTTCAAGTGTGTGATGTGATGTGAGCACTGTGTAGTATTCAAGTTTGTGACAGTTAAATTACTGAGACTTCTTGTTCTGAGGCAAAAACTTCTCAAATAACACAAATTATTACTATAATAGTTCTTAATGAAATAAATGACCCTGGGGCCAGCGCTGTGGCTCATTTGGTTAATCCTCCCCTGTGGTGCCGGCATCCCATGTGGGCGCTGGGTTCTGGTCCTGGTTGCTTGTCTTCCAGTCCAGCTCTCTGCTGTTGCCTGGGAGTGCAGTGGAGGATGGCCCAAGTGCTTGGGTGCCTGCACCTGCATGGGAAACCAGGAGAAGCACCTGGCTCCTGGCCTCAGATCGAGTGGCCATTTGGGGAGTGAACCAACGGAAGGAAGAGCTTTCTCTCTGTCTCTCTCACTGTCTAACTGCCTAATAGTTTAAAAAAAAAAAAAAGGAAAGAAATGACCCTGTTGATGATGCAGTATTTCTTGTTGAAATTTCATCAGGAAAGTTGGAGTATTGTTGTTGTATGCCCAATTATGCAAGAAAAATATTGATTTATGCTACAAATATAATTAAATAAAGTGTAGCTCAGGTAGAATCAAATGTATATCCTGAAAGTAGTAAAAGTCAATATGTGAATCCTCCTGCGATTGTGAATGCAGATCTACAGACAAGACACAGTGGAAATGTGGTGTGACACAGTATGCATTGTGAAGAACGGTATCTAGGAATGAGTTGGCTAGAGCAATGCCTTGGGCATCTAACAGTAAATAGAAAGATAAAACCCAGGGCTTACAGTATGGGTGGGATCATTTGATACTACTTCCTTATGAGGGTTCTAGTAAACTAAACATTTTACTGCTAAAATAGCAACAGTTATGTGGGAAAAGCAATAATCATGAGGCTAATATGAAATATGCTCATGTGTCACTGTACATTCCTACCACAAATAATATGGTGAGCTCAGATAATGAACTTTAAAAACCAGTGGATATTATAGCTCAAACTATTCCTCCATGCCACATTGCTTCCTTTTTTCTCAGAATATTAGGTTACAATGTGTGGAATTATTCCGAAGTCTGGTAGAATACTACAGGTCCTTTGGGGTGATCAAAGAATCAAAGAATAGATTTTGTTATAAAGCTGGGATCTTCCTCCTGTTTGGTAAAAGAAGTGGTGTTTAGGTTTCAGTCTGTTAATAGTATTGTAATTCTTGCTTCTAGTACTGGAAGAGATAATAGGATTCTTTCTTTTTTAAAGTTTTATTTATTTGAGAGAGAGAGAGAGAGAGAGAGAGAGAGAGAGAGAGAGAGAGAGAGCCCTATCCACTAGTTCACTCCCCAGATTGTTGCAGTGGCCAGAGCTGTGCTGATCCCAAGCCAGGAGCCAGGAACCTCTTCCAGGTCTCCAATGTGGGTGCAAGGTTCCAAGTCCTGGGCCATTTTCCACTGCCTTCAGGCTCTAGCAAAGAGCTGGGTTGGAAGTGGAGCAGCTGGGACTCGATTTGGCACCCATATGGGATGCTGGTGCTGCAGGCTGGGGCTTTAAGCTGCTGTGCCACAATGCTGGTTCCAGGAGGATTATATTTGTAAATAATAGTGATCCTACAAATCGTTGGAATATAGTAAGTGATTTAATATAAACTATCATGATGAAATTAGTGCCTCCAAAAATTGATGAGACACCTGCTAGGTTAAGTGCAAAGATAGCAAATCTACTAAAGCTCCTGTGTGTGCTAGATTTTTGGCTGCAGGTGGCTAAACTGTCTATCCTGTTCCCACACCAGCTTCTATAGAAAAAGCAAGTAGTAATGAAAATGAAGGGAGTAATAATACAAAGCAGATTATCTACTTGAGGAAATGTTATATCTGGGGCTCTGGGCATTGTAAATGTGGACAGTGTGGGTGTATTTGAGTGAAGTGTGAAGATTTGACTTAGATAGCATTTAGTGTTTATATTTTCATATGCTTTCTAGTGGAATAAGAAGTGTTTTACCACATGTCCGAGTTCTTTGAATGTGGGTCTTGGATTGTGGTGGGCTTGCACATCCTATGTGACTTTGGAGATATGCCATTCTCAGTATGGGCTTGTGGTTATGTGTGCAGGTAGAAATGTGTGGTCATTGTACTTGGTTGAGTGTCTGTTCTGCATTGACCAATGTGTCTCTCCTTCTGACAATACTACATGGGTTTAATTAGTTAATAGAAAAGTGTTGACATGGAAGGCACTTAATTCCCATTTTTTGAAATTGCTTCAGTTATTTTAGTGTCTTTCTCCACATATGATTTTTTAAAAAGATTTATTTTATTTATTTGAAAGAGTTACAGAGAGAGAGAGAGAGAGAAGAGAAGAGAATAGAGCAGAAGAGATACCTTCCATCTGCTGGTTCATTCCCCTGATGACCGCAGTGGTTGGAGCTGAGCCAATCTGAAGCCAGGAGCCAGGAGCTTCTCCCTGGTCTCCCATGTGGGTGCAGGGGCCCAAGGACTTGGGTCATCTTCCACTGCTTTCCCAGGCACATTAACAGGGAGCTGGATCAGAAGTGGAACATCTGGGACTCAAACCAGTGCCCATATGGGATACCGGCACTGCAGGCCAGGGCTTTAACTCACTGTGTGCCACAGTGCTGGCCCCCACATGTGATTTTTTTTATTATAGAAAGGGAGAGAGACAGAGAGAGGGAAGTAGAGAGACAGAGAGAGTGTACATTCCATCATTCTTTTTAAAAAAATTTTTTTTATTCTTTTGACAGGCAGAGTGGACAGTGAGAGAGAGAGAGACAGAGAGAAAGGTCTTCCTTTGCCGTTGGTTCACCCTCCAATGGTCACTGCGGCTGGCGCACTGCACTGATCCGAAGGCAGGAGCCAGGTGCTTATCCTGGTCTCCCATGGGCTGTAGGGCCCAAGCACTTGGACATCCTCCACTGCACTCCCGGGCCACAGTAGAGAGCTGGTCTGGAAGAGGAGCAACTGGGACAGAATCTGGCACCCTGACCAGGACTAGAACCCTGTGTGCTGGCGCCACAAGGTGGAGGATTAGCCTATGGAGCCGTGGCGCTGACCCCACATGTGATTTTTTAAAAAATAAATGTACAGGCCGGCGCCGTGGCTCAACAGGCTAATCCTCCGCCTTGCAGCGCCGGCACACCGGGTTCTAGTCCCGGTTGGTGCGCTGGATTCTGTCCCGGTTGCCCCTCTTCCAGGCCAGCCCTCTGCTGTGGCCCGGGAGTGCAGTGGAGGATGGCCCAAGTCCTTGGGCCCTGCACCCCATGGGAGACCAGGAAAAAGCACCTAGCGCCTGGCTCCTGCCATCGGATGAGCGCGGTGCGCCGGCTGCGGTGCGCCGGCCGCAGGGCGCCGTCCACGGCAGCCATTGGAGGGTGAACCAACGGCAAAGGAAGACCTTTCTCTCTGTCTCTCTCTCTCACTGTCCACTCTGCCTGTTCAAAAAAAAAAATGTACATACCGTTTTTCAACCAGGGAAGTTATGTAACTTGCTTTTTGCATTTACTATTTCATCACTCATGATTTCCTCACTCAAACACAAGTTGAACTGCAGATCCATAGTATTGTGTGTACGGATGTACAGGAATTTATTTAAGGTGCCTTCTCTCACTGAATGCCTGAAATCCCCACCTCTCGGATTTTCTTATTTTTTTTTTAAGGGAAAAGTTTTATTGTCAGGTGGGGGGAACCTGACAGGCGGGGGGAGAGGGCAAGAGAGTAAGCGAGAGAAAGAAGTTGAGAGAGAGATCAAGAGAGAGAGAGCAGGTGTGCAGGAAGCATGTCCTATTAAACCTTTGCAGGGGATTGGGGAATAGGAGCAGCGAATCCCATTGGAGTGGGGGTGGAGCTGACACCTGTGGTTGGGCCATTTTGTCATCTGGCTTCTAGCAGTGGTGGCAGGGGCTAGAGCTGAGGATGGTGTCTAGGGAGTAGATTGTGCCACAGATAAGACTGCACCATTTTACTACCCCCCTTTTTTTTTATAAAGCAAGTGTTGTATGGGATCACATCAGCCCCCAAAGTCCAGGAGGGGTGGAGGGATGATGATCTGTCTTTAGAGCTACTTTCTGTTGACATGGGGTGATGCCTCAAGCTGCGATCTCCTGGGTGGGGAGCCAAGTATATCCCTGTAGCAGCATTGGGTTTACCACCTGACTGGTGAAGTCTTTGATTCGTTCCATTATCACCTCCTGTAATCACTTAAACAGACACTAGTATAAAAGACAGGGTGAGAATAGCAGCCAGTGGTCATAAGAGTGGTATTAACCAAGTAATGAGAGGATTTCATAGAGGAGAGGAAATGAGGGGCGAGTCTCTGGACTCTGTAAGACTGTTTGATGTAAGACTGTTTGCCTGGTCTTATTGATTAATATAATAACAACACAGTTAAGGTCCATCTATTCCATAGTACCACATCTGTTAGTGAGGCAATATGGCTTTGGAGACCTCAGATGGCATCAACTGAGGTCTCAATGGGCCCAGGGACCTCCTCTTATAACTGTTGGAGTTGTTTGCAGTAGGTTGGTCGAGATAACATTGTGGCCCAAAGCTGCTCTGAGACCACTACTGAGGACAGAGAAGCTGCGGAGCTGATCCCAACCAAGACTGGGCAAAAGGTCACTCAACTCTTGTGGGTAGAGGGCCTTGTCTGTAGAAAAATTCTGGGGGCTGGCGCTATGGTGCAGCGGGTTAAAGCCCTGGCCTGAAGCGCCGACATCCCATATGGGTGCCAGTTCTAGTCCCGGCTGCTCCTCTTCTGATCCAGCTTTCTGCTGTGGCCTGGGAAAGCAGTAGAAGATGGCCCAAGTCCTTGGGCCCCTGCACAGCATGCGAGACTCAGAAGAAGCTCCTGGCTCTTGGCTTCGGATTGGCACAGCTCCGGCTATTGAGGCCATCTGGGTGTGAACCAGCAGATGGAAGACCCCTCTCTCTGTCTCTACATCTCTCTGTAACTCTGTATTTCAAATAAATAAAATAAATCTTTAAAAAAAAAGAAAAATTCTGAACAATCATACAACGTTAAGTGGGGGAGAGGACCATCAATGCATATGGTTGGAGTAGAGCCATTGATGTAAGAGTAGAGGCTTTGATTACAAAGGAATGAGTTCCCAAGTGGGCTAGACAGGGTCTAGAATAAAGGACAGAGTCATTATTAGGGGACCCAAGAAAGCTGCTGTCTAAACCATGAACAAGTTTTTTGATTGAGAGGCAAATAGAAACTGACAGAAGGGGCCTGATAATAGTCAGGTGGGCTTTAAGGCCTTGCCAGTTATGAGGCCCAGACCTATCTGTCTCTT
>JADBBT010004220.1:0-10493 GCA_015711505.1 Sylvilagus bachmani | reverse complement strand
TTTCTCTCTGTCTCTCTCTCTCACTGTCCACTCTGCCTGTCAAAAAAAAAATATCATGTAGGATCTCTGTTCTTAATGTGCTATACAATGTGAATTAATACTATAACTAGTACTCCAACAGTATTTTTCACTTTGTGTTGCTATGTGAGGGCAAACTGTTGAAATCTTTACTTAATATATAGAAAATTGATCTTCTGTATATAAAGAGAATTGAAAATGAATCTTGATGTGAATGCAAGGGGAGAGGGAGTGGGAAAGGGGAGGGTTGCGGGTGGGAGGGAACTTATGGGTGGGGGAAGCCATTGTAATCTATAAGCTGTATTTTGGAAATTTATATTCTTTAAATAAAGGCGTTATAAAAAATGTAAAAAAATGTAAATTCTGAATTACAGACAATGTCAAATCTCATAAGCATTAAAAATACCAGATTTTATTTGATCCAAAGTGGGAGAAAAGAGATTACAGAGAATATGGCAAGGCATGGGAAAAGCTGATAATACTGGAAAATCTTTATGTGTTATATTAGGGTTTACATGTGGCTGAATGTGTTATTTTTAGAGAAAATCAAGGCAGAAAAGAAGGTGAACATAGATGTCTCCCAGGGAGAAGATATCTCCAGTGTCTATAAAAACATTAAAAAATGATAGAATAACAGTACCTCTACCTTCATGTATACAGTTTAATTCATGGAACCTGTGGATATGTTAACTTGTATAGCAAAAAACTTTATGGACATGATTCAGTTAAGCATCTTGGCATGGGGATTACTCTCAATTATTTGGAGGAACCCAGCTTAATAGCAGCTATCTTCATAAGAGGGATTAAGAAGAATTTGAGTCAGAGGAGCAGATGTGATGTTAGGAAGTAGAGTCATAGCGAGAGCTGAAAATGTTCCATTACTGACTTCAAAGAGGAGAGGCTATAAGCCCAAAAATGTATGTTGCCACTAGAAACATAAAAAGGCAAGGAACAGACTCTTCCTTTGAGCTTCCAGAAAGAATGCAGCACTCCTTTTATCACCATAAAATTCTTTCAGACTTCTGACTTCCAGAAGCTGTGAGATAATAAATTTAAATTTTTAGTGATTTGTTCTAGCACGCTATGCTAGGAAGTTAATAAAAATGTTCATTGCATATTGAACAAGAGTGAATTCAATGGGTTTGAAGTCACATCTCTGGGTGACATTGATTTAATTTTTCTGTTTCTCAATTTTGTCATCACTAGATTGGGAATAATGATAGCAACTACTTCATTGGATTGAAGCAGAGATTTAATTAATGTATACAATATAAAATTTGAGCCTGAAATGAAGAGATTCCTGTATAAGTACTTCCAATTATTATACAAAATTGGAGCAACTGGCATATTTGATTGCTAATTGGTAACTCCCACGTAGTAGCCACCTGTCCAGTTGATGAATGAATGATGACTTGATCTATTGCCAGGAGGATTTTCTATCTACACTGTCAACAAATACATTGCCTTCTACTTTATATTTTCCTAAATTGCTGGACTAGTTTATGGCCTATTTCATATCACATAGCAAGACATGGTCACTTAGAATCATTCTGTGGCAGGAATTAAGGGAGTTCTCATATGTTCAAGATTTAAAAATTAAATCAATAGAATGATAGCACAATAAAGGAAAGACTGGGACCCAGTATAAATTCAGAGTTACAGACAATGTCAACTTTCAACAGCATTGAAAACACCAAATTTTACTGCTTGATATATGGTTGAAGAAAGGAGGTGACAGAGAATATGGCAAGGGATGGGAAAGGTTGATATTATTGGAAAGTCTGTATAAATCTACCTGAACCATGCTTTGAGGTTATGGAATTTGCACAATCCACTTTTCTTTCAGAAAGCATTCCAGAGATACAAGCTGCTCTTTCCAATAGTCAACTGGTCATCTCTGCATGTCTCCTCCACATAATCATTATCTTGCTTGATTAATGATACTCACATTCCACTGAGAAACTGAGAGCCATCATCCACTTCTCCTCTATAACTAATGTCCAATTGGCCGAATCCCATCATGTCCACATGCCAAGTAAATCTCAATCTGCCTTCTCTCTTCACAATCTTTCTCCTTTCCCCACCCTCCCCCATTTAAGTTCTAATAATTCCTCATTAGATTTCTAACAGATCTGTCTGCTTATTTTTTCACTATTTTTCAAATAATCCTACATACTCTGCCCGAGATATCTTTATGGAATTCAGATGTTTTTCCATGACACTCCTCTGTTTAAACTTATTTAACAGATACTTGTCAACTATACAACAAAGTCAAAATGCCTTAGCAAGAACTTTAGTGTTTCACTCACTTCTACATTTCTATCACCACAGCTGTCTGCCTTTTGATCTTTAGGTACCAATGTTCTGTGATTATCTCTAACTTCTTCTCTCTTTCCTTCCACACCCTTGCATATTTTCTCACTTCCCCTAAATACATCTTCTCCATTATACACCAACATATTCTTATTTATTGATCAAATTTTGTTCAAATGTTATCACCTTTATAAATAGTGGAAAGCCTTCCCTTACTGCAGGGTGTTTGCTATGTGTGTGTTGATAGCAGGTATGAAGCTCAGTAACTCTGCAAGAATATTTCACTTTTTGGCAACCAAATTTAACTTTATGCTGAGTTCTCATTTTTTCACTGTGGCAGAAAATTGTCTTAATAATTTAATTCTCCTATCCCTTTTCCTAAGGCTAGAATGACAGTGTGGGAGATTAAATAATTCCTAGTGCTTCTGGGTAGGGAAACACATCTTTGACTCTTCCATCCATTTGCTTGGTTCTTAATCATCAGACCCTGTGTTTAGCACTGAAATTCCTATCCTGTGATCCTCTTAAGTGAGTTGGTTATTTGCTGTTAATAGGATGTTCCCATCACATGTTGGGCCCACAAGCACTGCCCCAGTGGTGTCTACAGCTTCTGGAGGGCAAGTTTAGCTTCCTATTTCTCTAAGCAGAGACATGAGGTGCACAATCTCCTTCTCTTTCAGCATTCCTCCCAATTCTCTCTGTTCTTATTTCATCTTTTCAGTCTCTCTACTTTCTCAACAGGAGGGCTGATGGGAAGCACCATGTATTTTTATATCTCAAACCCTCTCTGTGACTATAAGTATCTGAACACTAAAGCCACAGTAAAACTCAAAATAGTTTTTTTCTTCAACTATTATTAATTCCTTTGTTATTGTGGCTCTTGTGGTCATTGTGTTTCTGTTAGGACACATCCCTCCTAGAAATAATGAATAGCAACGTCTTTGCTAGAGTAGGGAGAAGGGAAAAAAATACAGTCAGGTGAACAAGAGAAAGAAACACAGTCAACACCCCCACTCTGGCTGGCAGAGAGGTCACAGGCAAGGTCCAAACTACTTATTTTCTACCAAGGCTACTCTAATTCAAACTATGCAGTGGAATACATTGGTTTTGAACACCACACCTGCTCCATTGTCTCACCAATTTTTCCTCTCTCCTCTTTTCAGGATGTCCATGTTCCTTAATTCACAAGAATAACGCTTCCAGGAAAGGTTCTCTCAGCAGTTTTTGACCATTAAACATAATCATGTAATAGGACTGAATTCAGCACAGTTGATTTTTGCATGTTTGTGATGTAGGCATTAGGAAAGTTACAGTCATATCCAACATGGGACAGGCACAGGAAGATATTTAAAGGTAGACTGATTCTGAAGGAAAAAAAAAGACTAAAATACTAAATGTGCTTCTTTTGTGCATGGGGCTTTAAGAATTAGACCAACAAGCTAGCTAAGAAAGCAGACATACATAACACTATACCGACTGCAAATTTTGTTGTCTGCTTGCAGGCAATCAGAAGACATAATTGCTAGTAATTCTCTGTTTGACTACTTGTTATCCAGTTGTACCAGGGGTCGCTGTGGGTTCAGTTACTCATTATAATTTGCAAGAATAATTTTGTGGGTCTTCTCTAACTGCCAAGCATCAGCTGCCAAGATTGATTTACATGGTTACAGAGGATAATATAGTTTTTCAAATTATTACCATATGAGTGTATAAACATTCTTTTTATAGTATCTGTACTACACTAATGAAACATCCTAGATACATGTATATCAAATCATTAACTTTTTAACCACAGGGGAGGATATTAACCTGAAAATGATCAACTTTTAGAAAAAATCATGGGCCTAAAGATGATTGCGAGTAAGGTCCGAGATTAGGAAAAAAATTCACTTTTGTAGGAAAGAAACAAAATATTATGAATATTCAACAATGTATATATTTCTAGTCCTTTTTAAAGTTATTCTATTGTAAATACTTTTAAAATGAATAAAGGCTATATTTAATATGTGCCAATGAAGCACTTAAATATTTGAATGTTTTCAATTGTTATTCCAAATTTAGAGGCCAAGGGCAACTTTTTGGTCTATGCATAATAAAGCCAAGAAGAAAACCTTGAAATGGACCCAACCACTTGAGGGTTTAAATATCCCTGTTTTTCCAGCTGCGCAGTCTAGAGGAGCCTACAGATATCTAACAGTTTACAGTTTAAAGATTTCACTGAAAGGGGAAAAGAATTATTTTTCATGATAGAAAATTACCTTTGCTAAATTTAATGTAAATGAAACCAGGAAGTACACTTCAAAGTCTGGCTGAAGGAGAAATTTTATTTATTTACAAAATGCCTTTTTGTTCTCTGACTTGAATGGCTTCCAATTCCATTTGCCTTCTTCATCTATGCTTCCTGATTCCTTTACTTTAATCCATTGTTCAAGTACCATGATTTTAAATGTGAAATTCAAGTACCAAGATTTTAAATGTGAAACTGACTCCAGTGTTCTTGTAATGAAAAGTTCCCTTCCCTTAGTCCACCAGTACTCATCAGAAGGTATTCCATTCAAAAGAAGGAAGCACACTCTGGCTTTCACTTAGCTTCCTCACTGAGGAAAACATTTACTTGCTCTACATGCTGCCTTGAAAAGAGAATTTCAAATCTTTTTCCGAACAAGCTTATGAGTGGATTCCATTCCATTCATAAGGCTAGTTATCTGAAATGAAGGCAAGTTGACTTTAAGTAATATCCTTCATTGCCAGACACCATCCAGAAGTTTGCCACTCTGATAGAGTCCTCAAAATCTACGTAAATGGCCAGGACCCTTCGCCAGTTTGATTTCTAAAACTTCTGTTACCTGGAAAACACTAGAAGCACATGCAAATTAATAAATACTGGATTTAATTACTCATAAGACTTGAAATGATCATTTTCAAATAAGCTTTATAGTTTTCTGGATGTGTGCTTCATCTCATTAGATAGTTAATAATGGGTTACAAAATTGGTTAGACTATTTTTGTTTCAAGAGGATATTCAAAGAAGAAAAACCTTCATTTACATATTCTAAATTATACAGGTCTGTACCTGTGTGTTTCTACATACATGCACAAAGAGTAACATCTGGTTACTGTGTGATACAATCTTCTGTCCACTAGATGGATCTCACTTTCATGTTTGTCAAACTAAGACTCCTGCTTTTCTGTATTCATCAAGATTTTCTGGTTGACCCCACAGAGCTACCTGTAAGAGTCAAGAACAATACCTAGGCAATATTCTTCAAAATTACCAAATTCAAGAATGACCAAAATTATAAATAAAAATTTTAAAAATTGAACAACTATTACCACTGTTACTGATTGGAAGAGCCTAAAGAGAAAGCAGTAAGTCCAATGTGGGAGCCAGAATCCAACGCTAATTGAATTAAAGTAAGAGACAAACTGGAGGGGAAATGATCAGGAACACAAAAACTCTAGCCAGTGAAAGGCTACAGTAAGGCTAAGTAGATGAAATGCTAGAAAATATTTTGAGTATTTTTTTAAATCCTATAGATTTTTCTGTTAATTTGTGTTGTTGAGCAAGTAAAACACAAAATTCCCAACTGTTGGCTTGGTTTACCAAAGCAAAAACAAAAATCTATTTTCCAGTAACTTTATACACAGAAGATTAACTCTATATTAAGTAAAGTGTTAAATTGTATGAAAAATAAAAACTGTTCTTCAACAGTAGAGATAAGGACTGTTCACAGTGATTGCATCTCAAAGTTGACTTCAATATTTTTAAGCATTTTTTAGAAACTTAATTAACTTTAAAGAACCCAAGAAAGATAAAGAAGAACCCAAGAATGCTTTTGTGAGCACTTAAACATAACTATAACTTAAGAGATATAAGAATATCCTCTACTTAATATACTGAAATGAAGTAAATCTTTGAGAACAAATTTTACTATTAACTCTCATAAAACAACCCTTTAAAGACAGAGGTCCTGCATGGGAAGTTAGTACACAGTGACTCCTATTGTTAATTTAACAATTAACACTTTTATGTATGATGTCAGTGATCACCCAAGGCTCTTGACATGTGCTGCCTAGGCTATGGAAGCCTTCTAATTCCATAAACTCTTTCAATATTTAGACAAGGCCATAAGCAATGTGGGACTTCTCTCTTCCCTTCAGAGAAAAGTACATTCTTATTTGATGACCACTTCTTTCTACTGGGGTCTCATCCACAGAGATCCTTTATGTAGGACACTTTTTGCCACAGAGTTTTGGCTTTCCATGCCTGAAATGCTCTCATGGGCTTTTCAGCTAGACCAAAATGCCTTCAGGACTGATTCTGAGGTCAGAGTACTACTAACGTGATTTTGATTGATGTACTTAGACTGCTGTATTAATTTTAAATTTTACTTTAAACACATAATTTTTGTCCTTATTTTGTTCTATGATTTTCTGAGAATGCCGGAGTTACATGCTTCCTATCTTGCTGCAATATTCCATAGTAACTTTCAAAAAGTTTTTGAAGTTTACAACTTCTTATGCATAACATAACTTGGGGTAGAAATAGACACTTCAAAAAAGGTATCAAAAAATTACAAGATTCTCAGAGATTAACAAAGGATACATAAGAATGAATACAACTTTGAAAAGATTTTAAAATGTAAGAGGAGGCAGGGGTTTAGCACAGTAGTTAAGATGCCTACATTCCACATCAGAGTGCTTGGTTCAAATCCTGGCACAGTTTCCTATTCAGCATCCTGCTAGTGTGCTCCCTGGAAGGCAGCAGGGGATGGCTCATGCACTTAGTTCCCTGCTACCCATATAGGAGACCAGAATTAAGTTTCAGGCTCCTGACTTTGGCCTGGACAATGCCTGGTTATTGTAAGCATTTTGGAAGTGAACCAGCATATGAAAGATCTGTCTCTGTCTCCACCTTTCAAATGAAATGAAAATAAACTTAAAAAACATGAAAGAGAGTAATCTGTTCAGTATCATGACTGTGATGGTTAATACATGAATACACACAGTGATGAAATTTGGTTAGAACTAATACAAATGAGTTCCCAAAAAAACTTGAAAAATTTTGTTTAGATTGACAGTATCACTATCAATATCTTGGCTGTCTGATGAGAGTTTCCTTCTAATATTTAATTTGTATTTAACATTTGTGTTCCCAGCACAATGTTTTTTAAATTTTATTTAAGTTATGCAAGTTTAATGTATTTTATATATACAGATTTGGTAACGTAGTGATTCATCCCATTCTACTATCCCTTCCATCCATGCTCCAACCCTTCTTCCACCTCCCTGGACCATTCCCAATCTAAATTTTTACAAAGATCTATATTCAGTTGCCTTAATGATCATAAGTTAACAATTCATTAAGTAAAATAGTTCAACAAATAGTAGAAAGAAAAAAAATAAAACACTGTTCCTCAACAGAAAAGACAAGGTCTGTAAATAATCAAGGAATCTCAAAATATCTGTTTCACTCCAATACATTACACTCCAAGTACTCTACTGGTTACGTCAGATGAGGGAAAACATATGATATATGTCTTTTGAAGACTGGCTTATATCATTAAGTATAATCATTCCCAGTTGTGTTCATTTTATTGCAAAAGACAGGATTTCATTGTTTTTATAGCTGAGTAGTACTCCATAATGTATATATACCATAAATTTTTCATTAAGTCAACAGTTGATGGACATCGGGGTTAATTTCATATCTTTGCTATTGTGAATTGTGCTGCAATGTACATGGGGGTACAGATAACTCTTTCACATGCTGATTTCATTTGGTTTGGGTAAATTCCCAGGAGTAGGACAGCTGGATCTTATGGTAGGTCTATATTTAGATTTCTGAGATATCTCCATATCATCTTCTAGAGCTACTATACCAGTTTACATTCCCACCAACAGTGGATGAGTATAATTTTTCCACTACAGCCTCACTAGCATTTGTTGTTTGTTGATTTCTTTATAAGAGCCATGCTTACTGGAGTGAAGTTAAACCTCATTATGGTTTTGATTTGTATTTCTCTGATAGCATGGGATCCTAAATATTTTTGTGAGAGTCTGTTGACCATTTGAATTTCCTCTCTTGAAAAATGCCTGTTCAAGTCATTTGCCCATTCCTTATCTGGATTTTTTTCTTATTGTTGAATTTTTTGAGCTATTTACAGATTCTGTATATTAACCCTTTATCAGTTGCATAGTTTGCAAATATTTTCTACCATTCTTCAATTGCCTTTTAACTTTCCTGAGGTTTTGTTTTTGTTTTTGGTTTTGTTTTTGTTTTTTGTTTTTTTTTTTTGCAGTGCCAAAGCTTCTTAGCTTGACATACTTTCATTTGTCAATTTTGGCTGTGATTACCTATGTTTCTGGGGTCTTTTTCTAGAAGTCTTTGCCTATGCCAATGTCTTGCAATTTCTCCAATGTTCTCAGTAATTTGATGGTATCAGGTCTTGGATTTAGGTCTGTGATTCAGTTTGAGTGTCTCTTTGTGTAAGGTATTATGTAGGAGTATAGTTTCATACTTCTGCAAGTGCAGATCCAGTTTTCTTGGCACCATTTGTTCAAGAGACTGTTCTTGCTGCAGGGATTGATTTTAGTTCCTATCAAAGATAAATTGATTGTAGATACATGAATTGATTTCTGGATTGTCTATTCTGTTCCATTGGTCTACACATCTGTTTTTGTTCCAGTAACGGGCTGTTTTGATTATAACTACTTTGTAGTATGTCTTTAAATTTGGTATTATGATGCTTGTGGCCTTGTTTTTGTTGTACAAGTTTTATCTATCTATTCAGGGCCTCTTGTGTTTCCATATGTATTTTTTTTTAAACTTTTATTTAGTAAATATAATTTTCCAAGGTACAGTTTATGGATTACAATGGCTTTTTCCCCCTCATAACTTCCCTCCCACCCGCACCCCTCCCATCTCCTGCTCATGTACCAATGCCATCTCACTAGTCTAAGTGATCAGCTTGAGTTCACAATTGATCACGCTGATAGGTCTAAGAGCCAAAGGGATCACATAAACAAGACTAGTGTCTGCTAATACTAACTGATAGAATCAAAAAGGGAGAGAATGATCCAACATGGGAAGTGGGAAACACAGCAGAATCATAGAATGGCAGATGTCCTAAATAGCACTCTGGCCTCAGAATCAGCCCTTCAGGCATTCAGATCTGGCTCAAAAGCACATGAGAATATTTAAGGCATGGAAAGCCAAGACACTCTGGAAAAAAAAAAAAACTAAATGAAAGATCTCTGAGTGAGATCCCAGTAGATAGAATGGGCCGTCAAAGAAGGAGGTACCTTTCTCTGAAGGGAGGAGAGAACTTCCACTTTGACTATGACCCTGTCGGAATAAGAGCAAAGTCAGAGAACTCAAGAGGTTCCCATACCCTTGGAATCTCATCACTAGAGCCTAGGGAGATTCCTGATGCCATAAACAAGAGTGTCAAGTCATTAAATCAACAACAGGAGTCACTGTGTACTTACTCCTCATGTGGGATCTCTGTCCTTAATGTGTTGTTCAATGTGAATTAATGCTATAACTAGTACTCAAACAATATTTTACACTTTGTGTTTCAGCGTGGATACAAACTGATGAAACTTTTACTTGATATATACTAAATCGATCTTCTGTATATAAAGATAATTGAAAATGAATCCATATGTATTTTAGCATAATTTTTCTAGATTAAAGAAGAATGTTACTGGTATTTTGATTGATAGCACACTGAATCTGTAAATTGCTTTCCATAGAATGGACATTTTGATGATATTAATTCTTCCAATACATGAACATGAAAATTTTTTTCATTTTAATGTCTTCTATTTCTTTCTTAATGTTTTGTAATTTTTATAACACTTTTATTTAAATAATATAAATTTCCAAAATGCAGTTTATAGATTACAATGGCTTCCCCCCCCAAAACTTCCCTCCCACCCACAACCCTCCCCTTTCCCGCTCCCTCTCCCCTTACATTCACATCAAGATTCATTTTCAATTCTCTTTATATACAGAAGATCAGTTTAGTATATATTAAGTAAAGATTTCAACAGTTTGCCCTCACATAGCAACACAAAGTGAAAAATACTGTTGGAGTACTAGTTATAGTATTAATTCACAATGTATAGCACATTAAGAACAGAGATCCTACATGATA
>JADBBT010004219.1:0-10493 GCA_015711505.1 Sylvilagus bachmani | reverse complement strand
AATAAACCCTTTGCTGATTGCATGAGAGTGTCTCTTGGAGTCGTTCTTGGGGCAGTGGATGTTTTCGGACTCTAACAACACAAAAGAGATTAGTAGAAGAAAAAATTTAATTATGTATGCATATGAGAATCCTACAAAATGCACAACTTGGAAAGGATCATATGATTGAAGTTTATTTAGCATTCTGAGCTACAGAAAATAGGAACTTGGATCTTCTAGGGATAGTGGAGGCAAGTATATGAGGGTAAATGGAGGAAATATATGGTGAATAAAGATTGGCTTGTTATGTAGATTTTTAAAAATTTCTTGGGTTAATAAAGATGTGTCTGAGTCCTCTTCTTGATACAGATTCCCTTTACATCCAGAGATACTCCTGTGTCCATAGCTTCTCAAAATAACCATCTGGACATTTTCCAAAGAAGCATATGTCAGGGTGGCATATTCTGCTCTCCCACAGTTGCATGTTGAGGGAGTGTGTCCTGAGCTCCCACCTGTCTATATCTCTCCATTAAGCCCTAAGAAAACAGAAAATTGGCCAGGATGAGGGTGTAGACAATGTCCTAGCACAACAGAAGCTAATGTTTTTAATTCTTCTCTTTCTATATTTCTGTTAACGTTCCCCTTGTGTCAAATTGATTCTGAACATGCCTAGTATAGTTTTGTTCTCTGTAATGCTCCAATTTATTACTCCTCCAATCTAATATCAATTTATCTAAGTTACCTATATTCTTTAAAGTGTGCCCTACCTTTTCCCAGAAACAGGCCAAGGGAATAATCTCATTGGCTTCAGAATTCTGGCAGCATTTATCATCTGTACTACTCCATTTCGTGACACTTATTATGTATGCATATAGTTGTCATATTATTTGTACAGTTCTTAAAAAAATTTTCTTAAATATGATTTTGTTTGAAAAACAAAGAGGCTGAGCCAGAGAGTCCTCATCTGCTGGTTCATTCCCCAAATGCCTGCAACAACTAGAGCGGGGCCTGGCTGAAACCAGAAGCCTGGAACTCAATTCCAGTCTCCCGTATATGTATCAGGGATCATAATATTTGAGCTGTTCTGTGATTCTTCCCAGGGAGTTAGCAGGAAGCTGGAATCAGGAGCAGAGCTGGGACTTGATCCCAGGCACTGGATATGGCACGCATGTATTTCCAGTGGTGCCCTCTTTGCTATGCCAAACATCCTCTTTTCTACAGTTTTTTTTTATTTTTTTTTCAGTTATGCTATTATTTATGTTGTATGTATGTATATAGCTTTTAATAATCTGTTTCCTATGTGTATTTCTGTGATTTGCAGGAGTAAATCACCCATGATTATGGGAATTAAAGAATATTTAACTAAGGCACAGGAACATCCAGCTTATGTCTTTAATTTCCTCAGCAGCAGACACTAACCCATCAGGAAAACTGATTTCTCTATGCCAGTATTTCTTTCTTAATACAGTTCTAGAAAAATTGTATGTCATATACTTCTAATGTATAACCTATAATTAAGTACAAGAAAACAACTTGAGTTATTCATGCTAAAATGTAAGTAAAATTGGCCCAAACAAAGTAATTATGATTATTTCATAATTGAATTGAATTGTTACCACAGCAGAATTTTTACTGACCTCTTCCAGTTCCTTCTTG
This sequence comes from Sylvilagus bachmani, assembly GCA_015711505.1. NCBI lineage: Eukaryota > Metazoa > Chordata > Mammalia > Lagomorpha > Leporidae > Sylvilagus > Sylvilagus bachmani. The sequence continues at coordinate 8,858 of JADBBT010004219.1, read as the reverse complement.
TATTTTGTCATCCTTTCTGACAATATCACAAAGAGGCTGAGGAATAAATGTGACAGATACTGTGTGTCTGTATTCTCATTGTGTCTATAGATAGTACTTGAACCAGACTGTAACATTGCTGGTATGTTGATTGAGATTGCCGACATGATGGATGCTGATGACCATGGCAGACCAGTTGGGAATATTGCCAAACTGAAGTCAGCATCAGGATTTAGGCCATTTAGAGGTTAGGGGTATTTACTTTATTCAGTTTTGTAGGATGCAGTTTTTATTTCAGATCTATAATTCTAATCTTTCCAGTTTGAGAGTTCTCTAAATTATAAAACTTCATGTGAATACCCATAAAATAATTATGATAAAAGATTATGTACAAATATATATATGTATATGTAGAAGTTTTTTGTGAAAGCTTTTATCATAAGTTATTGTTGATAATTATTAAATCTTAGTTCTATAGGAAAATTTTCTGAAATATATGACTTGGCAAAAACTATTTTCTCACTACCTCTCATTTTATTTTATATTGAGAATATACTTAAAGAAATGTCAGAAGAGAACTTGGCTTGTTGATAGCTTATTGATAGAGTTTTTACTTTTTTCCTCAAAACTGTTACTATACAATAGGAGATGGCTGAAAAGAACTGCCAAGTATTACACTGCTTGGTCCAACTTCTATGATTCAACTTAACCTCAATTAGAGACAGCAAGTCCTATGAAATAGAAGATTGCAACTTTTACTTCCATGAATATCCCTGTCAGCTAGAGTGACAAAACTGATCAAAGCTTAAGTTTGGTATAATGTTATGCTGTTTTAAGATGGACACTTAAACTCAAGTGAATTTCTTGCACTCTGTTTGATCCATGTCAGGCCCAGAGCTCCACTCCATGCAATGTTTTCCTGTCTCAATTTCCCTGTTCTTACAAAATTTGATGCAGTTTGTTAAGTTTCCAGATATCCTGGTAGTTTGAGCTTATCCCCTTCCTTTCCCAGGTGTCTAGTAGTCCCTGCCTAGGTGCTTTGCTGATCTTTGAGTGCCACTCAACAGTCAGTTTGCCACTATTACAGTAGTCCCTCTATTAAAGTATTTGCTTATTCACTTCATATGTTTTATGTATTTTTTGTGATGGTGGGAGAGACTTCGAGGAGGAACTATCATATTTATTATAAATAGTCTCATAAGCTATGTCTCAGTTTTCTTATTTCTAAAACAAGAGATATCGGGGCTGGCAGTGTGGCATAGCATGTTAAGCCATAGGCTGCAGTGCCAGCATCCCATATGAGCACCGATTTGAGTCCCAGCTATTCCACTTCTGATCCAGCTCCCTATTAATGTGCCTAGGAAAACAGTAGAAGATGACACAAGTGCTTGGACCCCAGCACCTGTGTGGGAGACCCAGAAGAATTTCCTGGCTCCTGGCTTTGACCTGGCCCAGCCCCGGCTGTTGTGGCCATTTGAGGAGTGAACCAGTGGATGGAAGGCGTTTCTCTGTCTCTCCCTCTCTCTCTGTAACTCTGCCTTTTAAATAAATAAATCTTTAAAAAGTTTCAAAAATAAAATAAGGGATATTGATTTCTTCCTGTCCTACTAGAAAAACATTTAGAATGGCACATGAGAAGACATATCTTCCATTAGAGAGTTAAAATACAGTCTTAGGGCTGGCTGGCACTGTGGCATAGCTAGTAAGGCCACTGCCTGCAGTGCTGGCAACCCATATAGGTGCTGCTTCCAGTCCTGGCTGCTCCACTTCTGATCCAACTCTCTGCTATGGCCTGGGAAAGCAGTGGAACATGTCCCAGGTGCTTGGACCTTTGTATCTACTTGGAAGACCTGGATCTTGACTTCAGTCCAGTCTGGCTCCTGCCATTGCAGCCATTTGGGGAGTGAATGAGCAGATGGAAGTCCTTTCTTCCTGTGTCCTCCTCTCTCTGTAACTCTACCTCTCAAATAGATAAATAAAATCTTAAAAGAAAATACAGTCTTAAGTTAAACAATTATGAGTTTATATGATTATGCTTGTTAGTGTCAAATGATGTCTTTTTCTAATCCAGTTCTTTTTTTTTCAAGTGTTATCTATGGAAGTCTTTGGCAAACAGCAAAAGGATCACTTGGGAATTTGTTAGAAATACAAATTCTTGAGTGCCACTTTGGATTCATCAAATAAAAAAACTGAGTTTGAGGTCCAGCAAGTTGTGGTTTAATCAGCCCTTCAGGTGGTTCTGGTGCATGAAGGAATTTCAAAGCTGTGGGGAACCACAGGCCGGCCACCTGTGGGGACCTTCTCATTGCACTGCCTCATCCTGTGGAGCAGAACAAGGTCAGGGAAATGAGATGAGACACACCTTGACCTGAAAGGCCTTGCAAACAACCTGATGAGATGAGACACACCTTGACCGAAAGGACTTGCAAACAACCTGATGAGATGAGATGCACCTTGACCTGAGACTATGCGTGCCCTTTGATCTGATTGATGGACTACTCGCCCTAGCCCGGGGGGACTGGGGTTGGATAAAAGACCATGTTAGGGGCAGGAACGCGGAGCAGCCTCTTCAGTCTTTCTCTCGGCTGTGACAGTGGTAACTGTGATTCCTTTAGTGGACTGTAACATTACCTTAAATTTCTTACAAGGCATTTGGATAATTCCGGTTATGACTACCAGTCTCTTTAAAGAGTTTGCAGCCTTTCCTATGGTAATGCCCAAGCCTTCCATATGGTCCATAGCCTCCTGGGGTTCTACATTTACGGCTTGGACCCCCATTTGCGGTGTTAATACTGTATAGTCGGTGGCTCGCAGCTCTGTGCAGTAAATGCCTGTTGTTCTCCCTGAAACTGTCCTGTTCTTCCCATAGCCTGTCCTCTTACCCACTGAGTTTTCGGGCCCCTGGGTGCGGGGGCCCGCCACTCATTTTTTGGAAACTGCTGCCCCGAGCTTTTTGCCCTAGTGGGTTGCCAGCTTTATCTATCTTGGAATAACATTCATTTGCCCAGTGATTGCCTTTTCCACATCATGGGCAGAGTCCTGGCTGGCATCCTGGCTGCTTTTGGACCGTACATTCTTTAAGATGACCTTCCTTTCCACATTTAAAACACTTCCGCCTCGGCCCATTGTTATGTAGCATTCTTGCCATGGTGACTGCTGCATGCGCCCCCGAGGCCACATCATCCATGACATCCCTACAGATTTTAAAAAAGGAATGTCTTTGTGCTGCCAGGGCCTTAGGGCCTCACGGCAGGTTTTGTTTGCTTGTTCATAAGCTAATCTTCGTACTAGTGGTATTGCCTCCTCCATGGTCTCAAAAATATTGCCAGCAACCTCCATTAACCTATTTACAAAATCAGCATAGGGCTCCATTGGGCCTTGTGTAATTTTGGACAAACTGTGCCTTATTTCTTCCTTCTTAGGAATGATCTTCCAGGCCCTATGAGCTATTTCTCTTACTTGCATTAGGACTTCATTAGGGCATTGAGCCTGGGTATTCTCATCATGAAAAACTCCCTCCCTGTTTAGCATGTCCTCATTTCAGGCTGGCTGACCGTTTTTTGCGTTTTCTGCTGCTTGAGTCTTAGCAAGCTCTCTATAGGCCACAGCCCAAAGCAGGAAGTCCCCACCACCAAGCACAGCTTTTGCTAGGTTTCTCCAGTCCTCTGGGACCAGTCCCTGGGTTCCTATATTGTCTAAAACTGCCTTTGTGAAGTTGGCATGCGGTCCGTATAACTGCACCGCTTGTTGCAGTTCTTTTAACAGCTTGTGGTCTAAAGGGGTCCATCCTGTTACCTTGTGCATCTACTATTACTGGGAACACTCGATCTGCTTTTTGGTACTCTTCCCACTTGGGGGGAGTTCCGCGTGTTCTCTCCACCCTTCCTCTGGATCTTACTGAGGAGGGTTCCTTGCTCTCCACTCCCTCCACGAGGGAAGGATTCCCTTTCGTGGGGGGGGGGCCCTAGTTAACATGAGCGGTTGCCAATGTGGAGGGTCATGTAAGGTTAAGTTTGCCATTCTACAGTGGCACAGGTGGTCCCCTGGAGAAAATAGGTCTTCTGGGTACGGAGGTGCGGAAGGAAGGGGTCGCTCTTGCTCCACATTCATCTGCGCCTTATCCTCCCTGTCCCCGTCCTGACTTCCACACTGGGACTCACTCTGAGCCTCCTCCAATATCTCTGATCCCTCATCTGCTATCTCTTCTGGCAACAGCCTAAAAACCTCCAGTGATTTTCCTGCTGCTCTTATCCTTCTACCTACCCTTTTCCACTTTCGTTCTTCCCACTCACCATCGTCCGCTAACCAGGATGACATGCTAGCAATTGCTCTGGTGAGTAACCAAATAACAGCTGCTATCACAGGTGTCCTCGTTGCTCTTAATAAGCGGCTTAGCAATAATTTGGTCCTCGACGGAGCATTTCCCATTTACACTTTTACTTTTATGATTTACCCGCGGTTACAATCCTAGGCCTTTTACTTTACCCGCCTAGATTCCCGTATATGTACATTTATTCTTTTCTTACCTACTTCCAGCGATCATTGGCCTGAAGATCTGAGTCACGGCACCACTTGTCGAACCCTTGCCAACAAAAGTCTTGCCAGCAAAGGTCCAACCCACGGAGTCACGACACACCAGCTGTTGATCAGTTCTCAAGGAACTTTTATTTTTAGTGATAGAAGAAGGAAAGGAGAGAGAGAGAGAGAGAGAGAGAGAGAGAGAGAGAGAAGCAGCCGAGAGAAAGACTGAAGAGGCTGCTCCGTGTTCCCGCCCCTAACACGGTCTTTTATCCATCCCCAGTCCCCTCGGGCTAGGGCGAGTAGTCCATCAATCAGATCAAAGGGCACGCATAGTCTCAGGTCAAGGTGCATCTCATCCCATCAGGTTGTTTGCAAGTCCTTTCAGGTCAAGGTGTGTCTCATCTCATCAGGTCAAGGTGTGTCTCATCTCATTTCCCTGACCTTGTTCTGCTCCACAGGATGAGGCAGTGCAATGAGAAGGTCCCCACAGGTGGCCAGAAAATGGAATTAAGATATGCTTATTTTGGTACAAAAATTTTGAAACCTATGTATACCTTTTTCAGAATATGCATTTTCCATGAATGCTTTGAAGACTCCTGGAAATGCATGGATTTCAAGAATTTTGCACCACTTCTCTTTTAATTCCACTTTCCATGAACTTTTTTGAAGCATCTTCATATGTACAAATTTGAGAACTTAATAGTTGATTAAAATATATTAGTGAGTTTGTAAAACAAAAGTATTATTACTATTTTTGCCATGGGTTTTGGAAAATTCTTATGACACCAGTTATGATTACTTACATCAAAAATAGTGCATACGTGCATTTTCATTCATTTGAAATTATAGAATTGTAAGTCTTTCTGAAAGATGGAATAGATATTAGACTCATTTAATTTACTTGTTTCCTTGCCTCTCCAGAAGTTGTCAATGAGCATAAGACACACATTTTCTGAAGCAGAGCCCTAGAATTCCTTTTACATCCTACTCTCATCACAATAAAAAAAATTCACTATTGAAGGATGACTCCTGTACTGTTTGAGACATAAAGCCCTATTAGTCACTCATTTGTGCAGTTGAAGTGCTGGGTTTTGTTTTTCAGTGCTGTAGACCCATTATCAAAGAGGGCCCAGCTGTTACTTTTTTGCTTCAGGGACATACTCTGCAAATTCAATGGGTTTTGCTTCAATTCAGAAAATGGAAAGCATTAGGTTTGTAGCAATAATTATATATCTCTCCAGGGCTCTTGTTATATCAAACCAAAGAGGGGAGTAGCAGTAATTGTTTAGATTCATCAAAAGGGCAAACTTATTCTCACAATATCTTTTTGTCAGCAGGCAAGTGTCCACTGAACAGATGGGCCAATAGGCACAATGTTAGAATTACATGAATACCTTAAATTTGGGTAGAACAGTTACAAATACATTCAATAGTTATATTTTTCTTTTTTAGGTTCAGAAAATTTCAGATTAGGTAGGAAGTTTGGGCAAACGTCATTCCAATTTTTTAAATCAATATTTTCTCTTAAGGAGGCTGCCTTACATACTTAACAGAGGAGACTAAATTCTGAGGTCCTCTTCTTTCCTAGAGGAGGAAGATGCTTCTTTGGTCCTTTGGTACACTATGCTACTGTTAGCACATGTCTAAGCATTTGGACTTCTATTTATAGAAAATTGGATTTTTCACTCCTCTTCTAGTGTACAGGATGACTAGACTTCATTCTTCTTATCACAGTAGTGTAGTGTGAGGTTAAAATGGGAGCGAATGTTACTGAAATACCCACTAGGAGTGCTGGGGGAGAAAAAGACACTATTCAAAATATTGAAGGGAAAGGTAAGAGCTAAAGTGTGGGGAACCAGGGAGCCTCTCAACCTATCTGGACACCAGAAAGAAGAGTTCGGCTTCTTGCGCAGAGCCCTGACGAGCAGAGTCCAGCAGAGACCACAATAAACTCACCCACAACAGAAAGTGAATGAAACATCTATAAGTGATGAAAAGACTGTTATTTTGCCTTTTGATAGTTTTACTACTAGCCGGTGTTGGAGAAATTTTAGGAATAATAGTTAATTATTTGTTAGCTGTGATTGCCATTTACTATAATGTACCTTCTGTATAAAGTATTTTGTATTGTTATAACCCTTGCTAGTGTATATTGCCAAGATGAAGGATCGTATTGGGGCCTGTTTAGGGCCCTGCCTTGGCCTATGCCGCTGTCTCTTGGTAAGATTATCTCAAGCATTGTCAGAAGGCAATAGCGCACCAACCTGATTGCTCGGCAGGCTATGCATGCTATGTTTCGCTCTGACCCTCAACAACAGGTATGGCTTAGCATGATGGAACGGTAGTCAATGACAGGTAATCACTGGCGAGTGCACCTAGCAACCTAAGACAGAGCATGGGACATGCTTCCCAGTGACTCGATGACGGGTAAGCAGGTGGCACGTCGCTGGGAACCTAAGACAGGCACAATTCCATGCCATATAAAACTAAAATGGGGAAGCTGTGGGGAACCACAGGCTGGCCACCTGTGGGGACCTCCTCTTTGCACTGCCTCATCCTGCGGAGCAGAACAAGGTCAAGGAAGTGCTGAAAAAAAGACTTGCAAACAACCTGATGGGATGAGACACACCTTGACCTGAAAGGACTTGCAAACAACCTGATGGGATGAGATGCACCTTGACCTGAGGCTATGCGTGCCTTTTGATCTGATTGATGGACTACTCGCCCTAGCCCTAGGGGACCGGGAATGGATAAAAGACCGGGATAGGGGCGGGAAAGTTGAGCAGTCTCTTCAGTCTTTCTCCTTCTTTCTCTCGGCTGCTTCTCTCTCTCTCTCTCTCTCTCTCTCTCTCTCTCTCTCTCTCTCCTTTCCTTCTTCTATCACTAAAAATAAAAAGTTCCTCGAGAACTGATCAACAGCGGACGTGTCGTGACTCCATGGGTTGGACCTTTGCTGGCGAGATCTTTGCTGGCGAGGGTTCGACACTAAAGATTGCGGGAACTTTTTATGTTTTTTATCCACTAAAATTTATTAATTATGAAGCATGAAACCATTTCAAGGTTAGGAAGCACACTTAGCATTAAATGATAGTGGTCCCCTACTTTCTACTGGTTGTGGAAGGAATTGCTTTTCCTGAAAGCTCTGAGGATACAGAGTGTGGTTGTAGAGCATGGGGCAGTGGAGAGCAGAGGTGGGCAATAACTATGGCTAAGAATAAAATTGTTGACAGAATGAGCCCTGAATTCTGCTTTGGGTAAGTTCCTCTTGGAAACTGGAAAACTGGAGGAAGAATTGGAAGCAACTTAAACATATAGAAATAATCTATTACAATATTTTATATGGTAGTTTTATTAGCAATGTCAAAAAGAAGGCAGAGTATATTGTTAAAAGTCAGCAGCAAGCTTCTCTAAAGAATTTAAATCTCTGTAAGCTCTATGCTAAGAATATGATACTCCAAAATACGATACTTTGGGATGTTGACTACTTTGAAATGAGAGAGTAACTGTAACTCAGAAGTGAAAGTTCTCTCTAAACTTCTCCTGTCCTCCATCCTCTTTCTTTTTTTTCCCTTTTTTTCCCAAGAGAAACATTTTATTTAAAGAGTACAAATTTCATAAGTAGAGCTTTTAAGAATATAGTTATTCTTCTCACCATACCCGCCCTCCCACCTGCACCCCCACCCCTCCTCCTCCTCTTCCCTCTCCCATTCCCAGTCCCATTCTCCATTAAGATTCATTTTCAACTAACTTTATACACAGAAAACCAATTCTATACTAAAATTTCAACAATTTACACACACACGCATATACACACACAAAAGTATTTGAGAACAAGTTTTACAGTTAATTAACATAGTACAATTCATTAAGGTCAGAGGTCCTGCATGGGAAGTAAAATACACAGTGACTCCTGTTGTTAATTTAACAATTAACACCCTTATATATGACATCAGTGATCACTCGAGGCTCTTGACATGAGCTGCTGTTAGAGTCTGAAAACATCCACTGCCCCAAGAACGATTCCAAGAGACACTCTCATGCAATCAGCAAAGGGTTTATTTATTCCAGCATGCTGGGGCTGTCTGAACATGCAGGAACAGAGCAGCCCTGAGACAAAGAAGGCCAGGGTTTTTATAGGGTTTTTTAGAGACATTTTATGCATTATGGTACCATTTAGCAAATCATCTCATCCCACGAGAAATTTAAAGGACTCTCCTAGAATTGATTAGTGCATCCAGTGGCGGGAAGGGACCTACTAAAGGTAGTTGGATGACTTTGGGGTTGATGCCTTTTGAATTGATTGGCCGAGGCATAGGGTCTGAGCTGCTGGGGTGTACGTGCTGAACTGCAGGGTCTTG
>JADBBT010004218.1:0-10493 GCA_015711505.1 Sylvilagus bachmani | reverse complement strand
ACAGATCGACGTGACAAATTAGAACGAGCAACCAACATAGAAGTTCTATCAAATACATTTCAGTTCACTAATGAATCCAGAGAAATGGTAAGTGTTGTATGTTACCGGATCTGTATCTAATACAGATTGTGTGTGCACGTGTAGTATTACAGTTGAGTTGGTACTACATTAACAATTCTTGTGGCCGGCGCCGTGGCTCAACAGGCTAATCCTCCGCCTTGCGGCGCCGGCACACCTGGTTCTAGTCCCGGTCGGGGCACCGGATTCTGTCCCGGTTGCCCCTCTTCCAGGCCAGTCCTCTGCTGTGGCCCGGGAGTGCAGTGGAGGATGGCCCAGGTGCTTGGGCCCTGCACCCCATGGGAGACCAGGAAAAGCACCTGGCTCCTGGCTCCTGCCATCGGATGAGCGCGGTGCGCCGGCCGCAGCGCGCCGGCCGCGGCGGCTATTGGAGGGTGAACCAACGGCAAAAGGAAGACCTTTCTCTCTGTCTCTCTCTCTCTCACTGTCCACTCTGCCTGTCAAAAATAAAAAAAAAATAAAAAAAAACAATTCTTGTGAGTGAATGACCATATTGGGCAGCTACTTTGTTAAGGTAGTATTCACAGACGTATGAATCAGCCTGGGTTTGGTGTCTGTCTCAGTTATATTGGAAATACATGTGAAGATGTTTTAGAATGGAAATCTGACAATATGATCACTAAAATATTTTGAAAGTTAGTGATTGACAGTAATATGAAGAATGAGAGGATTCAAGTCTATCATTATAGAAAATGGGTTTTCCCAAACTGTTTCCTAAGATGTTCAATAGATACACTTTATAAATCAAACAATAGATTAGATTTGTTTTCTTTTGTGGTAGAACTTTGCAAATTCTTTTTAATGGATATGTTTACTAACATTGTTTTCCTAACCATGTTTTACAAACTCAGGTTTTGTGAATTAACGTTTTATTGGGGCCGGAGCTGTGGCGTAGCAGGTAAAGCCGCTGCCTGCAGTGCTGGCATCCCATATTGGGCACTGGTTTGAGTCTCGGCTGTTCCACTTCCTATGCATTTCTCTGCTATGGCTTGGGAAAGCAGTAGAAGATGGCCCAAGTCCTTGGGGCCCTGCGCCTATGTGGGAGCCCCAGAAGAAGCTCTTGGCTCTGCCCTCAGATTGGCACAGTTCCAGCCATTGTCACCATTTGAGGAGTGAATCAGTGGATGGAAGACCTACCTACCTACCTCTCTCCTCTCCCTCTCTGCCTCTCCTTTTCTCTCTGTGTAACTCTTTCAAATAAATTAATTTTTGTATATATTTAAATATTTATTTATTTGAAAAGCAGAATTACTGAGATCTTCCATCTTCTTGTTCACTCCTCACATAGCCATAAAGGCTGGGTCCAGATTCAAGTCAGTCTCCTGACAACTCTCTCTTGGTCTCCCACTTGGGTAAAGGAGCCTAAGGACTTGGGCCATCTGCTGCTGCTTTCTCTGGCTCATTAGCAGGGAGCTGGATTGGAAGTGGAGCAGCCTCAACTTAAATGAGCGCTCATGTGGGATGCCAGTGTTGCAGACGGTGGCTTAACGCATTGTGCCACAGCGCCAGCCCCATCTAGGCATAATTTACATTTAGTTCTGTTTCTATGTCTCAGTAGACTGGATACACTCAAATTTAACAATCCTCTTTTTAACCTTTACCTTTGGAGAAATAATCTTATTGGACGCTTGACAGTGTACTTTTAACTTAGTTTGGAAGTCTGAGTGATTTGTTTAAGCTGCTCATGCAGGATCTGTTTTACTTTACCTAGCCTGGTTATCATCAAGACTTAACAAGAATTAAATGTCAAAATATTGTTTAGATCATATTTAAAACAAGTTACAGAATAGTCACTGCTGTACTATCTGATTGCAGGTTGATAATTCTTTTTCATTGTTTTCAGTAAACATTGGGGTGCATAAAATGTTCCAGATGCTTGCTTGATAACAATTCTCTCACAGAACAATTCTCTCACAGAACTGATAGTAAAATGAGAGAAGAAAAAGCATATAAGAAAAGAATTTTACCATATTTTATTCTTCACACATAAATCTTAGGTCCTTCTGGTACCTAAACTTGAATAAAATTTTTGAGGTAGAAACCAGAGAGTCCTCATTGATGTTTTTGAAATGTTGTCCTAACAAATTAGTGAAATTTTTAAAAGTATATTATTGTTAATAGTTACTTTTGTGAGATATTGTGGGCATGTTTCATGTTCAAATATTTGCCAAAGAATAGCACTTGGGTAGTCTCAGAAAATTGCTGAAATTAAATTGCCTTATTGAAAACAGTTAAGGTTTATATTTCAGTGAAAATAAAAATGTGGATATAGTATTCTGGTCTTGAATAGAAAATTCCTGATTTGTTTAACTTGATAGTTCTTCCAGAGTTAAATGACACCTTAATTGATAAGCTTCATAGCCAGTAAAAATGTTATTTGGATTTCAGGGTGTGATTGCTGCCATGAGAGATGGTTTTGGTTTCATCAAGTGCGTGGATCGTGATGCTCGTATGTTCTTCCACTTCAGTGAAATTCTGGATGGGAACCAGCTCCATATTGCAGATGAAGTGGAGTTTACTGTGGTTCCTGTGAGTAGTTTTTGAGAAAAATATGAGATAGTTTTCAGATATTTCATTGTTTAGTTCATCATTAATTTATTTTATCATTTGTAGGATATGCTCTCTGCCCAAAGAAATCATGCTATTAGGATTAAAAAGCTTCCCAAGGGCACGGTTTCATTCCATTCTCATTCAGATCATCGTTTTCTGGGCACTGTAGAAAAAGAAGCCACTTTTTCCAATTCTAAAACCACTAGCCCAAATAAAGGCAAAGAGAAGGTAAGTTTCATATGGTCAAAATAAGTTATTAGCTTTCTATTCCTTTTTAAATTACATACACAAAATAATGAAGGTCTTGTAATAGTGTTGTCTCTTTAAGGATTTCCTATTATTCATGGTGAACTAATTGAAGCAAGTTTCTTAACCTCGTCATTTTTGACATTTTGAGATGGATAATTTTTTGCTAGTGGTGGATAGGGTGGTTGGGTTGTTTAGCAGCATCCCTGACCTCTATCCACTAGAGGTCAATTTCACAGTCAGAGATGTCTCCAGACATGGTTAAATGTCCCATGAGATGCACAATTACCTCTCGAATGCCAGTTATCTACAGTGTTCTTTTCCCGAACAGTTTAAGACTTTGAAAGTTAGGAAGGCTCACTTCACCCATTTTAAGCTCCATTTACTGAAAAATCCACTGAAGATGGTTTCTGGTCTTAAGTAAATAACAAATTAAGAAAGTTGTGTAGAAATAAGTAAATTGTACATAATGCAAAATATTACCATTAAAGACCTTGAGAGTACTGTGCCAAAAATTCTAACTAAAAGGATGTGGGAAAGTACTGAAATTTAATGGATGGTGGTAGGAATGAGCTTTCATCATTAGAGGTACAGGTGAAAGAACTCAGGCTTTCTTTAGAAAGTAGTGAGTAATTTAGCAGGAAGATCATGGTGTTTTTTTGTTTGTTGGGGGGGGGTGGTTTGGTGAGGGGAGGATTGGAGAAATATGGAAGAATAACCAAGGGGCTGTTGTGGTACAGTGGGTTAAGCTTCTGCTAGCATCCTATTTCGGAGTGCTGGTTGGAGGCCAGGTTGCTCTGCTTTAATCCAGCTTCCTGCTAGTACATGGGAAGACACCAGATGATGGCCCAAATACTTGAGCCCTGCCACACAAGTGGAAGACCTGACGAGCTCTTGGTTCCTGGCTTAGGCCATGCCCAGATGTGACTGTTGCAGCCATTTGGGAAGTGAACCAGCAGGTGGAAGATATTTCTCCTTCCTTCTCCCTCTGTCACTCTTTCAAATAAATAAATCTTTTTTTTTTTTTTTAAGTCTAGATGGTAGAGAAAATGAAGGGGGTTGATAGAAATTTCCTTAGTAATTAAGATACTCTTTAAATAGGGACAGAGATAATAGATATATTATTCAAGAGAAGATACATGAAAAGATTAGAAAGTCAAATAACTTAAACATAACTACTTAGGAGTTAGAGACAGCATTTTGCACTTTATAGTTTGGAAAATTACTTTACCTCTGAACTTCAGTTTTCTTTAGTTTGTTTTTAAGATTTGTTTATTTGAAAGGCAGAGTTACATGGGGAGAGGGAGGATGTCTTCATCTGTTGGTTCACTCCCCAAATGGCTGCAGTGGCCAAAGCTGGGTCACTCCAAAGCCATGAGCTTCTTTTGGGTCTCCCACATGGGTGCAAAGACCCAAGAACTTGGGCCATCTTCTGCTTTCCCAGGTACATTAGCAGGGAGCTGGATCAGAAGTGGAATAGCTGGGACTCGAACCAGGGCCCATATGGGATGCCGGCACTGCAGGCGGCCACATTACCCACTACACCATGGCAGAAGCCCCAGTTTTGTTTAGTCTTTAAAGATTTATTTATTTATTTGAAAAGCAATAGATGGAGAGACAGATCTTCAGTTGTTCACTCCCAAAATGGCCACAACTGCCAAGGCTGGGCCAGGCCAAAACCAGGAGTTCTATCCAAGTCTCCACATGGGTGGCAGGGGCCCAAGTATTTGGGCCATCTTCTGCTTTCCCAGGCCATTAGCAGGGAGCCAGATCAGCAAGTGGAGCAGCTGGGACAGGAATCAGTGCCCATTTGGGATGCTGGTATTGGAGGAGGTGGCTTAACCTGCTGTGCCACAATACCGCTCCTTAGATTCAATTTGTGTGTAAAAAGCACTCCTAGGGACTGGCACCATGGCGCAGTAGATTGATCCTCCAGACCTGCGGTGCTGGCATCCTATATGGGCGCCAGTTCTAGTCCCTGCTCTCCACCTCCAATCTAGCTCTCTGATACGGCCTGGGAAAGCAGTAGATGGCCCAAGTCCTCAGGCCCCTGCACCCACGTGGGAGACTGGGATGAAACTGCTGGCTCCTGGCTTTGGATTGGCGCAGCTCCAGCTGTTACAGCCATTTGGGGAGTGAACCAATGAAAGGAAGACCTTTTTCTCTGTGTCTCCCTCTCACTGTAACTCTACCTCTCAAATAAAAAAAAAGCACTTGAGTAGGAATTGCACACATGGCAGATGATGCAATAAGGAACAACAACAAAAATAAAGTTGAACATGGCTTATTTTCTGTTGGCTTTTAACTCTTCAGATGCCCTACTCCCCACTTGTTTGGCAAAACTGGCTTGATTAAGAAAATCTTCCTGCCCTTTAATTGTTTTTCTTATATCAACACTGTATATACATCCTTCTGTCACTATTCTATTAACTTGTTTATGAATCTGCTTTAATACCCTGGGCTCCTTGTGAACAGGGATTATTTATTTCATCTGTATAGTATCTTCAGATGCTGACTAGATATTTCAGTTGATGGCTAGACAGGATTGACAGCAAATAATGCTTGCTGAGATTCTGAGTTTGGTTTACTTGCAGGCGCATTCATGCCATTGGAGTTAGACCTGCATTTACTGATTTTAAGGTTCTTCCCTTAACTAAACTCAAATCTTCTGGATCATCTTGTCACCTAAATTGTCACTAGCTTTGTCATCTTGGTCAAGTTTATTTAACTTGAAGACTTTCCCAGTTTGTATTATGTGAGGAATAAGATATGTGGAAGCTTTTTGTCATAATATTAAATTTCGTGTTACATAATGCCTGCTATATTTTAAATGTCCAGTGAATATTCTCATAGTAGTTATAGATAGAATACAAATGAGTTGGCTTTGAACATGTAATATTTGATTTTATTACCATAGAAATGATGAAATCATAAAAACAGCATCATTTATGTAGCTGCTGTGCATTCTTTTCTGTGTGACATAGTTGACATTTTTGAAACTTTACAGAGCTATTTGTTCTTATGTAGGATAATTTAGGTGTTATAGAAACACTAGTATATCCTGACTTAAACGGCTAGATCTTTTAGCAAATTCAATTCTCATGCATTGGTAAATAGATTGTCTACAGAACACTGAAATACTGTGAATTATTAAAAGGATATTTCTGTAGGGATATTAAAGATGATGGGATAATAAAGGTTGGCCTATAGTATGTTCACTTGGTTGGAAGTAACACATCCAGTTTTTTTGTTCACTTGTGTGGAATACAGAATAAATGTTTATAAATTTTCAGTTTACTATTCCCCTTCAATAGTAAAAAAAAAGATTAAATCTGAAAGACCCTGTTGCAGCAGATTGAGCCAGTCTTGGGTTAAGGCAAAATTACGTCTTATTCACATGAATAATCTTTGATTGTTAGAGAACCCTAGGAGTAGCTACTTCCAAAGCTCTGCTAGTTCTTTGGTTCTGCCTCTCTGTAAGAATTACAGTTGCTTATGCTGCTGTGTTGTTGTGCTTAAGATTTTTGATGGTGATCCATTAAATATCTTTCCATAGGAGGCTGAGGATGGCATTATTGCTTATGATGATTGTGGGGTGAAACTGACTATCGCTTTTCAAGCCAAGGATGTGGAAGGATCTACTTCTCCTCAAATAGGAGATAAGGCAAGATAATTATTCTTTTGTGAGCGAGAATTAAAGATTACCTTGATATATTATTCCTGCGGGATGACTTCTTTAAATTTTAATCAAGTTTTCTAGTGTTTTCTTTGCCTAGAGATTAAATACGATATTCTTCCAATTTAAAAGTAGCTATTAAGATCTTAGCAAGCTCCTAGTTAAAGCTTTTTGAGGAATCGGTATTTAAGCCTTAGATAGAAAATGATTAAATCCATTGGCTTTGATGAAAGTGGTCGTTGTAAGAAAGTTGTTATGAAACATCATAAAGATAAAATCACAACAGATTTTTTACATTGCTGCTACTGTTTTTCTCCTACTTAATATGTGGTTTTTGGCTCATCCTCTAGAGTAATTGAGACTCTAAGGAATATGTAATAGACAAAAGTTGAACTTTTGTGGAAAGTTGAATGAGATAAAGTATATGTCTCTCTGATGGTGAAAACCTATTCCATTAGAGTAATTATCAAGGATATTTGAGTGGAAGACGTGGAATGGGTTTTATAGATATTGCTTTAATAGTGAAGAAGCTTGATGTGGAAGTGGTACAGTATTGATGAGCATCCTTATTTTTCACAGGTTGAATTTAGTATTAGTGACAAACAGAGGCCTGGCCAGCAGATTGCAACTTGTGTGCGACTTTTAGGTCGTAATTCCAATTCCAAGAGACTCTTGGGTTATATCGCAACTCTGAAGGATAATTTTGGATTTATTGAAACAGCCAATCATGATAAGGAAATCTTTTTCCATTACAGGTAAGGAATGCCTTGTAAGAACTTGCCGCTTACTATCATTCATTCTTTTGGGATAGAATTAAAAATATGTAATACTTTGTGATTATACAAGATTATGTATTTAGAGGCAGAGAGCACTTGCCTTTCCATCGACTGGTTTATTCTTCAGATGCCTTCTCTGGCTGGGACTAGGCCAGGCCTGGCCTGGGCAGAGCCTGACACTCAGTCCAGGTCTCCCATGTTGGGGTACTCAATTACTTGAGCTATGACACTTGCCTCCTCTTGTCTGTTAGTAGGAAACGGTGTCAGGATACAGGGGCAGGTATTGAACCTAGGCACTATCAGTGTGGGAGTACAACCACGGGGTCTTTAAAAAGTTGGTGAAAGATGCATATTATACGTAGACTTCCAAAATTTTTTGCACCAAAATATAAGCTTATTTTAATTCAATTGTAAGATTTTATGTATGCATGTGTATTTGGAAGGTGGAGTAACAGGGAGAAACAGAGACAGATCTTCATCTGCTGGTCACATCCCCAAATGGCCACAACAAACAGATCTGAGCCAGGCTGAAGTGAGGAGCCAGGAATTCTATCCAGGTCTCCTTGGATGGAGCGGCAGGGACCAAATAGTTGAGCCATCATTTGTTGCCTACACAGGCACATTATCAGGAAGCTGAATCAAGTGGAGTAGCTAGGACTAGAACTGATGTTCCAGTATGAGATGCTGGTCTTAAGCAGTACTTTGA
Source organism: Sylvilagus bachmani (assembly GCA_015711505.1). NCBI lineage: Eukaryota > Metazoa > Chordata > Mammalia > Lagomorpha > Leporidae > Sylvilagus > Sylvilagus bachmani. The sequence continues at coordinate 2,461 of JADBBT010004218.1, read as the reverse complement.
TGTGTGGCGTCTGGATGCTGGGCCCCCTCTCAGTGTTTTTGAGTTCAAGAAATCATATTGGTGAAATTATGGTGAGATAAAAACTAAAGGTAGTCATCTACCTCTTTATGGGGAACATGGGGCCAAAAGACACAGGTTTGTGCCTGCTTTGAACATTAGATAGGAGCCTTTCTGCTTCAATGAAAGAATATTGTCTTTCTGTATAGGTTGGTTCCCCAGTTGTACATTTATGGTGAGATACAACATAATGGTTAAGAGCATGGCTTCTTAACCACATGGCTCACTTTTGAATCCAGGCTCTGCTACTTACTTCCTAGTAACTTTCATCAAATTAATTAATCTCTAATGTTTGAAACTAGGAATTATGGCATCTCTTCGTTGGTATTTTTAGGATTAAATGAGTTAGTATAATATAACGTGCTTTAAGCCATATCCACATAAAGAAGCATGCCATGAATGCTATAGAAGAAATGAAGGCTACTTAACTGTCATTGGTGTTTTTGGTAATAGCTTATTTAAATGTCGTTTCCTTTCCCCTTAGTGAGTTCTCTGGTGATGTCGATAGCCTGGAACTGGGGGACATGGTCGAGTACAGCTTGTCCAAAGGCAAAGGCAACAAAATCAGTGCTGAAAAAGTGAACAAAACACACTCAGGTAGTGAATTGTGACTTGTACTTCTTCAGCCTCTGCTTTTAAGTGGGAAATAAAGGATAGGGTGGGAGAGGGATCCACTTGTTCACAACTGTGAACCCCAGATCAACAGCATCCCCTGGCAGCTTGTTAAGATATTGTCTTGACTCCATCCCAGACCTACTAAAATTCTGGAAGTGGGCAATCTGAGGTCTTGCAGGTAATTGGGAAGCACTGTTAATGATATTTTAGACCATCTGCTTTAAATTCATTTTCAATTCATTGTCTCGTTCTCAAAATTAACCCCAGATGTATGTCAGTCTACATGAGGTCAGGGAGAGAGACATCCTTTAGAGGATTGTTTTGGAGAAGAAAGAGTATAAATATGAAAAATGGGACTTAAGGAAACCATTGCTGTCTAAATCTCCAGCTTTTAAATGCCCTGCAGCTTAACTGTTGGCTTTCATTTACTCTCCATATAACCTTTTCTCTGAGAGCAGATTCATTTCAGTTCCATAAATATCTAAATGTGCATGTTGTGTTTTAGCCACTGAGGATACAGTAGTGAAGAAAGAAGACAAATCTCTGCTTTCATTGAACTTGATTTTTTTGCTGGAAAATATGACAAGAGATATAACATATTATTTGTATTATACTTAAAAAGATAGTATTACATCTATAAATTCAGGGAAATTTATAAGTATTGGAATTGTCATTTTAGAGATCAAACAAGATCTTAATAAAATGGTGACATTTGGTCATCTGGAAAAGTTGAGAAACCAAGATGTTTTAAGTATGAATACCTGTTAATTGCTCAAATAAATTTACTTAATAAAATCAGATATTTTAATGGTGACTGTTCTAGAAAGAAGAACCTATCTCATTTCAAGACTAGTAGGCAGTCAATCCACCCTCTATATTATGGTGATATTATTTGCTTAGTTCTTTTCCTTTGGGAAGGTTTAAATAAAATTCAGAGGTGTACATGTTTTTGTTTCAAAGTGAATGGCATTACTGAGGAAGCTGATCCCACCATATACTCTGGTAAAGTCATTCGCCCCCTGAGGAGTGTTGATCCAACACAGACAGAGTACCAAGGAATGATTGAGATTGTGGAGGAAGGTGAGTAGTACTTTGTCCTGTCAGACTGATATTTGACATACCTGCAGACGAATGCTTTAAGCTTTTAAAATAGAATAATTGTTGTTTTCAGATTTCATTAAAAAAATTAGGAGAAATCACGTTTATTTTTATGTCCCTTGGCATTAAGGTCAGCCTGAATTTAAATTATAAGTGAAGTGTTCTGAGTCATACTGAAATAGACCAAAAACAAAATCTCTCGCTAAAATATATATTTAATGTTGAATATTTGTGCAGGAGTTTACTATATCCCTTCTTTAATTGCTAGAGTTCCAGGGGTTCTTACTTCTCATCTCTACACCGAGATTCCCTACAGTTTTTACTTTGTTGTTTTTTCTTCCTCCCCATCTTCAAGAATCTGAGTTCTGATGCCACCCTTCCAATCACCAGCTCCAGAAGGATCAGCTTAGGTCTGTGTGGATAAAAGAAGTTTGCAGTAGAAATGGAAACTATAGGTGATAAGAATAGCATAGTTACATAATATTAAAATAGATGAGCGTTTACCATTTCAACCAAAGAAAATAAATCCTTTTACCATCCAGAAGTCAGAACAGAGTAGGAAAATAGCAGATCTATATTATTTAGCTTTTCATTATGACAGTTAAATACCTGTCTCGTGGTTATGAAGGAATCAGTTTTGGGGGCTCACGGCCCTCTCTTGGTCCCTGTTTGGTGGCCCTGTTGATCTAGC
>JADBBT010004217.1:0-10494 GCA_015711505.1 Sylvilagus bachmani | reverse complement strand
GGTTATGGTTAGGTCTATGGCTAGGGCTAGCTAGGGTTAGGGTTAGGGTTAGGTTTAAATCTAGTCCTAGGGTTAGGATTCGAGTTAGGGTTAGGGTTAGGGCCATGACTAGCATTAGGTTTAGTGTTAGGGTTAGAGTTCGGGCTAGGGTTAGGGTTCTCGTATGGGCTAGGGTTAAGTTTAGGGATGGGGTTAGGGTGGGTTATTGTTAGGTGTACGCGTAGGGCTAGGGTTAGGGTTAGCGTTTGTGTTAGAGTTAGGGCTAGGGCTAGGGTTAGGGTTAGTGTTCGGGTTTGGGTTAGTGTTAGGGCTAGGGCTATGGTTAGGTTTAGGGTTAGGTTAGGGTTAGGGTTAGGGCTAGGTTTAGGGTTAGGTTTAAGGCTAGGGCAAGTGCTAGAGCTAGGGTTCGGTTTAGGACTAGGGCTAGGGCTAGGGCTAGGCCTAGTTTTAGGGCTAGGGCTAGGGCTAGGGCTAGGGTTAGGGTATGGGCTAGGGTTTGTGTTAGTGCTAGTGTTAGGGTCAGGGTTAGTGTTAGGTCTAGGGCTAGGGCTAGGGTTAGGGTTAGCCTTCAAGTTAGGGCTAGGTCTAGGGCTAGAGTTAGGGTTAGGGCTAGGTCTAGGGCCAGGGCTAGGGTTAGGTTTAATTAGTGGGTTGGGGTTAGAGTTAGGGCTAGGGCTATGGTTAGGGTTAGGGCTAGGGTTAGGTTTAGGGCTAGGGTTAGGGCTAGGGTTAGGGCTAGGGCTAGGGCTAGGGTTAGGGTTATGGTTAGGGCTCGGGCTAGGGCTAGGATTAGGGTTAGGTTTAGGTCTAGGTTTAGGGTTTGTGTTATGGTTCGGATTGTGGTTGTGGTTGGGGTTGGGCTTGTGGTTGGGGTTAAGTTTAGGGCTAGGGCTAAGGCTAGGATTAGGGTGAGGCTTAGGGTTAGGGTTAGGTTTAGTGCTAAGGCTAGGGTCAGGGTTAGGGTTAGGTTAAGCGCTAGGGCTAGGCCACGGGTTAGTGTTAGGGTTAGGATTAGGGCTGGGGCTAGTTTTATGGTTATGGCGAGGGCTAGGGCTAGGGATAGGGCTTGGTTTAGGCTTAGGGTTAGGGCTAAGGCTTGGGTTAGGGTTGGGGTTAGTGTTGGGGTTGTATGTGGGGTTGCGCTTGGTTGGGGTTAGGGTTAGGATTACGTTTAGGGTTAGGGCATGGGCTAGGACTAGGGTTAGTGTTAGGTTTAGGGCTAGGGCTAGGGTTAGGGTTAGGGCTAGTTCTAGGGTTAGTGTTAGGGTTAGGGCTAGAGCTAGGGCTAGGGCTCGGGTTAGGTCTAGTGTTTGGGTACGGGCTAGGGTTAGCATTAGGGCTAGGGTTAGGGTCAGGGTTAGGGTTACGGTTAGGGCAAGGGTTAGGGTTAGGGTTAGGATTCGGGCTAGGCCTAGGGCTAGGGTTAGGGCTACGACTAGGGCTAGGCTTAAGGTTAGGGTTAGGGTTAGGTTTGGGGTTGGGTTAGGGCCAGGGCAAGGGTTAGGTTTAATTTGTGGGTTAGGGCTAGGGTTAGGGCTAGGGCTAGGTCTAGGGCTAGGGTTAGGGTTATGTTTAGGGTTAGGGTTAGGTCTAGGGTTAGGGCATGGGCTAGTGTTAGGGTTAGGGCTGGGGTTAGGGTCAGGGTTAGGGTCAGGTCTAGGGCTAGGGCTAGGTTTTGGGTTAGCGTTCATGTTAGGGTTAGGGCTAGGGCTAGGGTTAAGGTCAGGGTTAGGGATTCTTCTAAGGCTAGGTTTAGGGTTAGGGTTAGGGTTAGATTTAGGGTTAGCGTTAGTGCTAGTGTTAGGTTTCGGGCTAGGGCTAAGTTTAGGGTTAGGGTTAGGGCTAGGGCGAGGGCTAGGGCTAGGGCTAGGTTTAGGTTAGTGTTAGGGTTAGGGCTACGGTTATGGTTAGGATTAAGCTGTGGATTAGGGTTAGGGCTAGGGTTAGGGTTAGGGTTAGGGTTAGGGTTAGGGTTAGGTTTAGGGTAAGAGCTAGGGCTAGGCCTAGGGCTAGGGTTAGGTTTAGGGTTAGAGTTAGGGCTAGTCCTACGGTTAGGTTTAATTTGGGTTAGGGTTACGGCTAATGTTAGGGTTATGGTTATTGTTTGGGCCGTGGTTTTGTTTGGGGTTTGGGTTGTGGTTGGGGTTAAGGTTAGGACTAGGGCTAAGGCTAGGGTTAGGTTTAGGGTCAGGGTTAGTGTTAGAGCATGGGCTAGGGCTAGGGTTAGGGTTAGGGTTAGGGCTGGGGCTCGGGTATGGTTAGGGCGAGGGCTAGGTCTAGGGCTAGGTTTATGGTTAGGGTTATGGCTAAGGCTAAGGCTTGGTTTAGGGTTGGGGTTAGGGTGGGGGTTAGATTTGGGGTTTGAGTTGGTAGGGGCTAGTGTTAGGGTTAGATTTAGGGTTAGGTCTAGGGCTAGGGCTAGGGCTAGGGCTAGTCTTAGGGTTAGGGTTAGGGTTAGGTCTAGGGCTAGGGCTAGGGCTAGGGTTAGGGTCAGGGTTAGGGTTAGGTCTAGGGCTAGGGCTAGGGCTAGGGTTAGGGTCAGGGTTAGGGTTAGGTCTAGGGCTAGTGCTAGGGATAGGGTTAGCATTCGGGTTAGGGTTAGGGCTAGGGCTAGGGTTAAGGTTAGTGTTAGGGTTTCAGCTAAGGCTATGGTTGGGTTAGGGTTAGGGTTAGGGTTAGTGCTAGTGTTAGGGTTCCGGCTAGGGCTAAGATTAAGGTTAGGGTTAGGGCTAGGGCGAGGGCTAGGGCTAGGGCTAGGGTTAGGTTAGTGTTAGGGTTAGGCCTAGGGTTAGGGTTAGGATTAAGCTGTGGGTTAGGGTTAGGGCTAGGGTTGGTGTTAGGATTATGTTTTGTGTATTGGTTGTGATTGGCTTTGGTGTTGCGGTTTGGGTTAAGGTTAGGGCTAGGGCTAAGGCCAGGTTTAGGGTTACTGTTAGGGCTAGGGTCAGGTTTAGGGTTAGGGTTAGGGCTAGGGCTAGGGTTAGGTTTAAGTTGGGTTATGGTTAGGGCTAGGGTTAGGTTTATGGTTATGGTTTGGGTTGTAGTTGTGGTTGTGGTTGGGGTTGTGGTTGGGGTTAAGCTTACAACTAGGGTTAAGGCTAGGTTTAGGGTTAGGGTTTGGGTTAGGTTTAAGGCTAGGTCTATGGCTAGGGTTAGGGTTAGGGTAAGTGCTAAGGCTAGGCCATGGGCTAGTGTTAGGGTTAGGGTTAGGGCTGGGGCTAGGTTTATGGTTAGGGCGAGAGCTAGGGCTAGGGCTAGGGCTAGGGCTATGTTTAGGGTTAGGGTTAGGGCTAGGGCTAGGGCTAAGCCTAGGTTTATGTTTAGGGTTAGGGCTAAGGTTTGGGTTAGGGTTGGGTTTGGATTTGGGGTTTGAGTTGGTAGGGGTTAGTGTTAGGGTTAGGTTTAGGGTTAGGGCATGGGCTAGGGCTAGGGTTAGGGTTAGGTTTATGGCTAGGGTTAGGGTTGGGGTAAGGCTAGTGCTAGGGTTAGATTAGGTTTAGGGCTAGGGCTAGGGCTAGGGTTAGGGTTATGGTTAGGGTTAGGGCTAGGGCTACAGTTAGGGTTAGTGTTAGGGTTAGGGGTAGGACTAGCGTTAGTTTTATGGTTAGGGTTAGAGCTCAGTCTAGGGATAGTGTTAGGTCTATGGTTGGGGTATGGGCTACTGTTAGGGTTAGGGCTAGGGTTAGGGTCAGGGTTATGATTAGGTCTAGGGCTAGCGCCAGGGCTAGGGTTAGGGTTAGTGCTAGGGCTAGGTTTAGTGTTAGGGCTAGGGCTAGTGTTAGGTCTATGGTTAGGGTTAGGGTTAGGGATAGGTCTAGGGTTAGGGTTAGGTCTAGGGTTTGGGTACGGGCTAGGGTTAGCGTTAGGGCTATGGTAAGGGTCAGTCTTAGGGTTACGGTTAGGGCTAGGGTTAGGGTTAGGTTTAGGGTTAGGCTTACGGTTAGGGCTAGGGGGGTTAGGGCTAGAGTTAGGGCTAGGTCTAGGACTACGTCTAGGGTTAGGGTTATTATTAGGGTTAGGTCTATCGTTAGGTTTAGGGTTAGGGCTAGGGCTAGAGCTAGTGTTACGGCTAGGGCTAGTGTTAGGGCTAGGGCTAGGGCTATGGTTAGGGCTATTGCTAGGGCTAGGCTTAGGGTTAGTGTTACGGTTAGGGTTGGGTTTGGGGTTAGGGCTAGGGTTAGGGTTAGGTTTAATTTGTGGTTTAGGGCTAGGGTTAGTGTTAGAGTCAGGGCTAGGCCTAGGATTAGGGTTAGGGTTAGAGTTAGGGGTAGGTCTAGGACTAGGTCTAGGGTTAGGGTTAATATTAGGGTTAGGGCTAGGCCAAGGTTTAGGGTTCGGGCTAGGGCTATATTTATGGCTAGGTTTAGGGTTAGGGTTAGGACTAGGGTTAGGGTTAGTGTTATGGTTTGGATTGTGGTTGTGGTTGTGGTTGGGGTTGGGGTTAAGTTTAGGGCTAGTTCTAAGGCTAGGTTTAGGATTAGGCTTAGGGTTAGGGTTAGGTTTAGGGCAAGGCAAGGGTCATGGTTAGGGTTAGGTTAAGCGCTAGGGCTAGACCACGGGCTAGTGTTAGGGTTTGGGATAGTGCTGGGGCTATTGTTATGGTTAGCGCGAGGCTAGTGCTAGGGCTAGGTTTAGGCTTCGGGTTAGTGCTAAGGCTTGAGTTAGGGGTTGGGGTTAGGGTTGGGGTTGTATGTGGGGTTGGGCTTGGTTGGGGTTAGGGTTAGGGTTACGTTTAGGGTTAGGACATGGGCTAGGGCTAGGGTTAGTGTTAGGTTTAGGGCTAGGGCTAGGGTTATGGTTAGGGTTAGGGCTAGTGCTAGGGTTAGGGTTAGGGTTAGGGCTAGTGCTACGGTTAGGGTTAGGGTTAGGGCTAGGGCTAAGGCTAGGGTTAGGGTTAGGTCTAGGGTTTGGGTACGGGCTAGGGTTAGCATTAGGGCTAGGGTTAGGGTCAGGGTTAGGGTTACGGTTAGGGCTAGGGTTAGGGATACGCTTAGGGTTAGGGCTAGGGCTATGGCTAGGGTTAGGGTTAGAGTTAGTGTTAGGGTTAGATCTAGGGATAGGGCTAGGGTAGTGTTAGGTTTAGGGCTACGGCTAGGGCTAGGGCTATGGCTAGAGCTAGAGTTAGGGCTAGGGCTAGGGTTAGGGCTAGGGATAGGGCTAGGAATAGGGTTAGGTTTAGGGTTCGGGTTATGCCTCGGGCTAGGGCTAGGCTAGGGTTAGGTAGGGTTAGTGTTAGGTGTAGTGCTAGGTTTAGGGTTCGGGCTAGGGCTAGGGTTAGGGTTAGAGTTAGGGTTAGGTTTAGGGCTAAGGCTAGGGTCAAGGTTATGGTTAGGTTAAGCGCTAGGGCTAGGCCACGGGCTAGTGTTAGTGTTAGGTTTAGGGCTAGGGCTAGGGTTAGGTTTAGGGTTAGGGCTAGGGCTAGGGTTAGGGTTGGGGTTAGACCTAGGTCTAGGGCTAGGGCTAGGCTTAGGGTTAGGGTTGGGGTTGGTTTTAGGGCTAAGTCTAGGGTTAGGTTTAGGGTTAGAGTTCGGGCTAGGTTTAGGGTTAGGCTACGGGCTAGGGTTAGGTTTAGGGCTGGGGTTAGGGTCAGGGTTATTGATAGGGTAGGGCTAGGGCTAGGGATAGGGTTAGCATTCGGGTTAGGGTTAGGGCTAGGGCTAGGTTTAGGGTTAGGGTTATGGTTTAGGACTAGGTTTAGGGTTAGTGTTACGGTTAGGGCTAGGGCTAGTGCCAGGGCTAGGGTTAGGGTTAGGGCTAGGGCTAGGGCTAGGGTTAGAGTTAGGGCTAGGGTTAGGGCGAGGGCTAAGGCTAGGGCTAGGGCTAGTGTTAGGGTTAGGGTAAGGTTTTTGTTAGTGTTAGGTCTAGTTCTAGGGCTAGGTTTATTGTTAGGGTTAGGGTTAGGGCTAGGGCTAGTGTTAGGGTTGGGTTTTGGTTAGGACTAGGATTAGTGTTAGGGTCAGGGCTAGGGTTAGGTTTAGTGCTAGGGCTAGGGCTAGTGTTAGGGCTAGGTCTAGGGCTAGGGCTAAGGCTAGGGTTAGGGTTAGGATTAGGGCGAGAGTTAGGGCTAGACCTAGGTTTAGGTTTATGTCTAGTGCTAGGGATAGGGCTAGGGTTAGATTTAGTGTTAGTCTAGGGCTAGGGCTAGGGCTAGGGTTAGGGTTAGCATTAGGGTTAGGGCTAGGGTTATGGTTAGTATTAGGGTTAGTGCTTTGATAGGCCTAGGGCTAGGGTTTGCTTTTGAGTCATGGTTTTGTTTAGTGCTAGGGTTAGGGTTAGGTTTAGGGCTAGGGCTAGGGCTAGAGCTAGGGCTAGGGTTATGTTTAAGGCTAGGGCTAGGGCTTGGGTTAGCGTTATGGCTAGGGCTATGCTTAGGTTTCGGGCTTGGCCTATGGCTAGGTTTAGGGTTAGGGTTAGAGTTAGGTTTAGTGCTAGTGTTAATGTTGGGTTCAGGGTTAGGCCTGGGGCTAGGGCTAGGGTTAAGGATAGGGTTACATTTTGGGCTAGGGCTAGGGTTAGGTCTATGGTTAGGGGTAGGGTTTCGGTTCGGGCTAGGGCTAAGGTAAGTGTTAGTGTTAGGCTTAGGGCTAGGGATAGGGCTTGGGTTAGGGTTAGGGTTATGGTTAGGGCTAGGGATAGGGTAGGGTTAGGGCTAGGGCTAGTGGTAGGGCTAGGGTTAGGGTTTGGGTTTGTGTTAGAGTTAGGGCTAGGGTTATGGTTAGGGTTAGGGTTAGGTTTAGGGCTAGGGTTAGGTTTAGGTCTATGGTTAGGGTTAGGTTTAGGGCTAGGGCTAGGGTTAGGTTTAGGTCTAGAGCTGGGCTAGGGCTACGGTTAGGGTTAGTGTTAGGGCTAGGGCTAGGGTTAGGTTTATGGTTTGCGTTAGGGTTATGGATAGGTCTAGGGTTAGAGTTAGCGTTAGGCTTAGGGCTAGGGCTAGGTCTAGGGTTAGGGTTAGGGTTTGGGCTAGGGCTAGGGTTAGGGTTAGTGTTAGGGTTAGTGCTAGGCCTAGGGCTTGGTTTAGGGTTAGGTTTAGGGTTAGGGTGTGGTTTAGGGTTTGGTTTAGGGCTAGGATTAGGTTCAGTGTTAGTGTTAGGTAGGGCTAGGGCTAGGGTTATGGTTAACCTTTGGGTGAGTGCTAGGGCTAGGGCTAGGGCTAGGGTTAGGGTTAGGGTTAGAGCTAGGGCTAAGGCTAGGTCTAGGGCTACATCTAGGGTTAGGGTTAGGGCTAGGGCTAGGGCTAGGGCTAAGGCTAGGGTTAGCGCGAGAGCTAGGGCTAGACCTAGGTTTAGGGTTATGTCTAGTGCTAGGGATAGGGCTAGGGTTAGATTTAGTGTTAGGTCTAGGGCTAGGGCTAGGGCTAGGGTTAGGGTTAGGTTAGGGTTAGGGCTAGGTTTATGGTTCGTATTAGGGTTAGGGCTACGGATAGACCTAGAGCTAGGGTTAGCTTTTGAGTCATAGTTTTGTTTAGTGCTAGGGTTTGGGTTAGGTTTAAGGCTAGGGCTAGGGTTATGGTTAAGGCTAGGGCTAGGGCTTGGGTTAGCATTAGGGCTAGGGTTAGGGCTAGGGCTATGCGTAGGTTTACGGCTAGGGCTATGGCTAGGTTTAGGGTTAGGGTTAGAGTTAGGTTTAGTGCAAGGGTTAGGGTTAGGTACAGGGGTAGGCCTAGGGCTAGGGCTAGGGTTAAGGTTAGGGTTACATTTTGGGCGAGGGCTAGAGTTAAGGATAGGGTTACATTTTGGGCTAGGGCTAGGGTTAGGTCTATGGTTAGGGGTAGGGTTTTGGTTCGGGCTAGGGCTAAGGTAAGTGTTAGTGTTAGGCTTAGGGCTAGGGATAGGGCTTGGGTTAGGGTTAGGGTTACGGTTAGGGCTAGGGTTAGGGTAGGGTTAGGGCTAGAACTAGGGCTAGGACTAGTGGTATGGCTAGGGTTAGGGTTTGGGTTTGTGTTAGAGTTAGGGCTATAGTTAGGGTTATGGTTAGGTTTAGGGCTAGGGTTAGGTTTAGGTCTATGGTTAGGGTTAGGTTTAGGGCTAGGGCTAGGGTTAGGTTTAGGTCTAGGCCTAGGTCTAGGGCTACGGTTAGGGTTAGTGTTAGGGCTAGGGCTAGGATTAGGTTGATGGTTTGCGTTAGTGTTATGGATAGGGCTAGGGTTAGAGTTAGCGTTAGGCTTAGGGCTAGGGCTATGTCTAGGGTTAAGTTCAGGTTTAGCGTTAGGGCTAGGGCTAGGGCTAGCGCTAGGGTTAGGGTTAGGGTTAGGTTTAGAGCTAGTCCTAGGGTTACTAAAAGGGTTAGGGTTAGGGTTAGGGTTAGGGCTAGGACTAGCGTTAGGTTTACGCTTAGGGTTAGGTTTCGGGCTAGGGTTAGGGTTAGGGTACGGGCTAGGGTTAGGTTTAGGGATGGGGTTCAGGTGTGGGTTACTGTTAGGTGTAGGGCTAGGGCTACGGTTAGGGTTAGCATTCAGGTTACAGTTAGGGTTATGGTTTGAGTTTGGGTTAGGGTTAGGGCTAGGGCTATGGTTAGGATTAGGGTTAGGGTTAGGGCTAGGGTTAGGGTTAGGGTTTGTGCTAGGGCAAGTGCTAGGGCTAGGGTTAGGGTTAGGACTAGGGCTAGGGCTAGGCCTGGGGTTAGGGCTAGGGCTAGGGTTAGGTCTATGTTTAGGGTTAGGGTTTGTGCTAGGGCTAGGCTAGGGCTAGGGTTAGGGTACGGTCTAAGTTTTGTGTTAGGGCTAGCGTTAGGATCAGGATAGTGTTAGGTCTAGGGCTAGGTCTAGGGTTAGGGTTAGCCTTCGGGTTAGGGCTAGGTCTAGGGCTAGGGTTAGGGTTAGGGCTAGGGTTAGAGCTAGGGCTAAGTCTAGGTCTAGGGCTAGTGTTAGGCTTAGGGCTAGGTCTAGGACTATGGCTAGGTCTAGGATTAGAGTTAGGGTTAGGGCTTGAGCTAGGGCTAGTCCTAGGTTTAGGGTTATGTCTAGGGATAGGGATAGTGCTAGGGTTAGAGTTAGGGTTATGTCTAGGGCTAAGGATAGGTCTAGGGTTAGGGTTAGGGTTACGGTTAGGGTTAGGGTTTAGGCTAGGGCTAGGGTTATGTTTAGTGTTAGTGTTAGAGCTAGGGCTAGAGCTAGGTTTAGTGTTAGCATTATGGTTAGGGCTAGGTTTGGGATTAGGATTAGGCCTAGGGCTAGGACTAGGGCTAGGGCTATGGCTAGGGCTAGGTTTAGGGTTAGGTTTTGGATTAGGGCTAGGCATAAGGTTAGTATTAGGTTTAGGGTTGGGGTTAGAGCTAGGGCTAGGTTTAGGTTTAATTTGTGGGTTAGGGCTAGGGTTAGGGTTAGGGTTAGGGTTAGGGTTAGGGTTAGGGTTAGGGCTAGGGCCACGTTTAGGGTTAGGTCTAGGGTTAGATTTAGGTTTAGAGTGAGGGCTAGGGCTAGGACTAGGGCTAGGGTTAACTTTAGGGTTAGTGTTACAGCTAGTGTTAGGGCTAGGGCTAGGATTAGGGTTAGGGTTAGGGCTAGTGTTAGGGCTAGGGTTAGGGTATGGGTTAGGGTTAATGCTAGGGTTAGGGTTAGGGCTAGGGTTAGGTTTAGGGCTAGGGTTAGTGTTAGGGTTAGGGTTAGGTCTATGGTTAGGTTTAGGGTTAGGGCTAGGGCCACGTTTAGGGTTAGGTCTAGGGTTAGGATACGGGCTAGGTTTAGTTTTAGGGCTAGGGTTAGGGTTAGGGTTAGGGCTAGGGCTCGGGTTAGGGTTAGGGTTAGGTCTAGGGCTAGGGTTTGGGTTAGGGTTAGGTCTAGGTCTAGGGCTAGGGGTAGAGTTAGGGTTAGGGTTATGGCTAGGGATAGGGTTAGGGTTAGGGTTAGGGTTAGGTTTAGGGCTAGGACTAGCGTTAGGTTTAGGGTTAGTGTTAGAGTTCGGGCTAGGGTAGGGCTATGGTACGGGCTAGGGTGAGGTTTACGGCTGGGGTTAGGGTCATGGTTATTGTTAGGTGTAGGGCTAGGGCTAGGGTTAGGGTTAGGGTTAGGGCTAAGGCTAGGCCTAGGTTTAGGGCTATGGCTAGTGTTACGTCTATAGTTACGCTTAGCGTTAGGGCTAGGGCTAGGGTTAGGGCTAGGGTTAGGGTACAGGCTAGGGTTTGGGTTAGGTCTAGGATTAGGGTTAGGGCGAGAGCTAGGGCTAGACCTAGGTTTAGAGTTCTGTCTAGGGCTAGGGATAGGGCTTGGGTTAGGATTAGTATTAGTGCTAGGCCTAGGGTTAGGGTTAGTTTTAGGGCAAGGCTAAGGTTTGGGTTAGTGTTAGGCTTAGCGTTAGGGCTAGGACTAGCGTTAGGTTTAGGGTTAGGGTTAGAGTTCGGGCTAGGGTTAGGGTTAGGGTTATTGTTAGATGTAGGGCTAGGGCTAGGGCAGGGTTAGGGTTGGAGTTATGGTTAGGTTTAGTGCTAGGGTTAAGGTTAGGGTTAGGGCTAGGTCTAGGGTTAGGGTTCGGGTTAGGGCTAGGGCTAGGGACAGGGCTA